>JAANSK020289346.1:0-10553 GCA_011763485.2 Isoetes engelmannii
GACAGGTTTAAAGTTGATTAATTTTCTTTTTTTTTTGGGGGGGGGAGGGGGGGGGGGGGTAACCTCAATCGGGCGTAGAAAAATTCATCACCAGTAAACCATAATATGCATTACCTGCAGAACAACTAGGGGGATGTCCCAAAAATAGTGCACCACTTATGACAAGGGAACGTTAAAAAACGAAAATGTTTTTGTTAATTAATTTGGATGGCTTAAAAGATATTGGTTTGAGGGTATTTCCTATATTTCTTAGAAAAAATTGGATACGTATAGCGCACAAATCTCCTTAAGATCTTAAATAGTAAAGATCATTCAAATGCCCTATTGGGATCAAAATTGAACCCACTTTATTCAATGGTAGATAATGAATTTGTATAGGTGAGAGGCATCATACTGCTACTACCTCCGGAAGGCGTGCCCCCATGGTCATCTCCGTGCAAGACTACAGCATGATTGTCTGCCACAGGTTTTGTTGCACTTTCCTCTCCCATGCACCTCCTCTTCGGCACCAATGGTGAATCCTCTCTTGGCATCTGGGTGTTTGGTCTAGTGGTAACACACTAACTCCTTAGCAATGTGGTCTCGAGTTCGGTACTGTTGGGGGTCAAATCCCAACAGGCGCAATGTAAGGTGGTTGGGGGCAGGACCTAACCGAGCAATGTAGTGTGGTGTGTGGTCACATGTCCAGTTGGATGCTGCCTAATGGTGTGACGTTAAAATTATTATCTATCTATCTTGCTGGCTCATGGGCATCCTCTCAAGACCAGATGATGGACCCTTTGGCCTCTCCAAGGGTACTTGCATCTGATGTCGGCCATTGAAGAGCCACTTCTGGAGGATGGACCCTTTGGCCTCTCCAAGGGTACTTGCATCTGATGTCGGCCATTGAAGAGCCACTTCTGGACAAAGTACCTCTTGCACACCAATACTGATTATGCCTTCAGGTTTTCATTTGAAATGGTAAAGATTCGAACCTCCAAAAAATCCCCGGCTGACAATTTGTCCATCCCGGTAAAGGTCCAACAACTGTGCGAAAACATTGTGGTCGAAAAAGCATCGGATGTCAATTCATAATTAGACCAGACAATTTTTTTATTCAACAATGGAGAAGGCAATGTAGTTACAATTACCAGTCTGGCTCATCATGGGCGGGTGGCACAGTTACTCTCTTGACTTTATAGACCCCCTGCTCTGGCACCCAAACCAGATGGATGACAACACGGTAAGAACCTGGATGATCCCTAGCTTGCACAAAAGCCACTCGCTCCAGTCAAGGGTCCAGTTGCAAACATCTTTGTTAGCATCTATAAATATCAAAATTGTTCATGGAGCATGTAATTGAGTCTATATGCTTTGGCAGAGGAGGTAAAACAGATCGATGGCTACAAGACGTAATGGGATTGCGAGACATGGTGGATGAATTCCCCTTGCTTAACGGGAAAGTCCTATTTTATACCATACCCATACTAACACTGCAGCAGCATTATTGTGTTTAGATAATATAATGCATGGAAAGGACACACTTAAATTAGACACGTGTCGGACTAAGCTCTGATGTCCTATATCTAATTGGGCGACCACCCAGTTTGAGATTGCTTGAGAAGAACAAAATTAAAAGAAATTGGGTTGCTCTTCACATGCTCATCTCTAACAAAACACCCCACTGAAATTGGGTGGACGTCTAGTTCTAGAAGGATTATCTGCCAGGACCAGGCATTGGAAGAGGAAGTCCACCCCATGGAGGGAAATTCACATTCCCTACATGGTCTAATAGGGTCGACATGCTACCTAGGACATAAAGGGCAATGGTAACCTAGTATCATTTGATCCAATGGTCCACTACTAATGGACTATGGTGCACTATTGGTGACCCAAGCTTATTCAATGGTTTAGAATTGAGATAATAAATTTCTTTTGACCCTGTATTGCTCGATCCATTTTATCATGGTCAACTATTGGACCCTCCCCTATATTTTGCCACATTGCTTTTTGAATTGCCCCATGTTAAGGGGCAATTCATTGAGGGGGAGGGTAGGTTTAGGCACCTTGAGGCATATTATAGGCATATCTAATGATCCGACGACCATTATTGTTGTAGTTTTCGATATAAAAATGGCCCATGTCTTTTGTTTTTTTAGACGCCACCTTTTTTTTACAACGATAGGGAAAGTCATTATTTGTTTTTTTTTTTTTTTTAAGATCATTGATTATTATAATAGGGTGAACTATTTTTAGGCTTGAATCTGTAACTACAGTCTCAGATAGCAAGGCTTGGTATACCTGAAGAAGAAATTGAGACAAGAAACGGGGTTGCACTGTTTAAAAGAACATTGTTTTCACAGCATTATTGGGGGCCAGAAGAAGGGTTCTTCCATGAACAGTTCACATGGCTCTTTCGTTTTTCACATAAATCTTTGACGAGAAACAGGGTTCTTCTATGAGATGAAAAATAGGATTCTTGGCTATGGCAACTTCTTGGCAGCCATCTCAGCAAGATCAGCCTGCAAGAACCCTGGGTTCACAGGGTTCTTGTCTTGTTTCTAACCTGGGCTACCATAGCCAGAAAGCACATATAAGCTCCACAAATGTCAATGGTGATCAAATTTCTTGCCTGCCGCATCAAATCCTTATATTAGACTTAGAGCTTCAATCCATCACTCTTAGAAGAAGAAGAAAAATTGTCGGAAGAAGCTCCTATAGCTGTTGGGGTTTTAGCAGACAAGTATAGAGGGAAGCTAGTTATGGGACGTGGAGTAGTCTTATGGTCAGCAACTCTATCTTGACTCCAATGGGCAGCCAATCATTTGCTTGGGATGTTGCTTTTGATGCGCACAATCCTAGGTGATGCAGATAATAACATGATTTCTATGTACTATTTTGTGACAAATGTTTTTCATACGTTTTTATAAAGCTTGTCAAATAACTCTAGCAGATACAGAACTTATGCAATGTTGCTATGTAGTTACAACAGGCAAGTTTTTGGCCATTAACAGATAAAACTATTGAATGGACTTAAAAATATTCTTAATAGACATATTTGCATGCTCCTAACTATTTGATTAGTCGTAAGTCCTCTTAGGTTTGCCATAGGGAAAAAAATTCTTTTCTGCAACTTGTTTATTTTCTTTTTGTTTTGTTCAGCTTGTCGAACTAGCAAATTGTCAGTTTATCCATTGTTCTATTTTTGGATATTGTTTTTGTTTCTAAGGATATATAAGGCACGCATAGTAATTGTCATCAGCAGCATAGTAATTGTCATGAACATGAGATGGAGGGCACATCAAATTAGAGTGAATGAGGTGACTTCATTGTTGTTTCTGCAGGTGGTTTAACATTTTCTATCTGCAACGAAATCACACTTCTTACTAGAAGAATTTATATCATTGTACGACCGTGTAGATTTTCGTAAATACTCCCTTGGAATTGTGGAACTAGGTTACACATATTCTGTCAAGTGCATCCTTCCTCTTTTGACATAAATAGAGCCATACATCTCTAAAGGTTATCAACTGCTTTTCAGGCTTGTACGCCTTTTCATGGATCTGCTCTTTGATGCACCTTTTATCATCCATTCATGTTTGCCTTTGTACTCAGTAAATATTTGGCATTGGTGAAATCATTTAGAAATGTAAGTGGTCCAACATGCTTCATTTATCCTCATCTGGCTAGTTGATTGTGCACTCTCTTGGCAAATAGGATTCAATCAAATGCTGATAAGGTGTTGTAGTCTGCTCTTATAGAAATTGAATTAAATTGAATTGAATGTTATTTATCGTACGCGGAGGCCAATCGGCGTATGGGACCCAATACAAGAATGCAGCAAGCATATTACTGCCCGGATTAAAAAACCCCGAAGGGAAAACTCGTGGCAGCAATAAGATTGCTAACAAGCTGTATAAACATACATGATGAAAAATATGTACAAGTCGAGTGGTGGTCCGGAAGCATATCTGGGACCTCATATCCATCACCTCCTGAATCTATAATCCTAGTGAGTGCACTGAACCCGTACCCATTATCATATCTAGCAGTTCGTTGGGCCTGACCAAGGTAGCGTAGCATGTTCGAATCTAATCATATGCCAAGAAGGTCTGAAAAGTGTGATATGCACTTGACAGCTCCCATCTAGAAGCACTGACAAATCCTGTCCTGGCATGGCTCTCCAATCTATCTCCTGTCTCAATTCGAAGATGGTGGGCACCCCTGCGAATGGAGGCGATGAGCCTACGCTTTTTCATGGGTAGATATGAATGCAGGTACCATTGTAGGCCTTGTGCCATCATGGGACTTATGTGTTGCTTGTAATGTGTTGTTTTGACCTGCTTTAGGGCACCGGGGTCCCAAAGCTTGTTGAGGAAACAAGTGTCAATGTAGTGAGGTTGTTGCGATCTGCATCTGTTTCCACTTGTATGCATTTGTGCTCCTGCACATTCCGTCTGGCTAGCCACTAAGTCCTCTTGTCCTCCAACAGGCCTTGAGGCGCTGCGGTCCCATTGCCACGGTGTAAGTCAGGTTGGGGAGATGGACATTCTCCATATTGACCACCTTTAGCAAATAGACGATGTGTCTATCCATGGCTGACCTCTGAAGAGGTAAGAATCATGTCTCCTACAGTAGGATTTGATATGGGACCTTCTGCGAGAAAGGCTTTCTGCACTTACTCTAAGCAATTCCAAGTAGCAAGGGACACCACCGGGCCCTAGACCTCGACCCCATATAGAAGAACGAGCTCCACCAAATACCCTGAACAGATGGGATTGATGGCCGCAATCATAAAGTTCCACTTTGTGGCTATTACTCTGCATTGCATAGAGCGCTCTCCAATCTGCCGTCACGCACAATCTGATGGAAGTGTCCCAATAGTGTAGAAGGGAACTCCACTCCCAAATACCTATATATGAGTGTGACCTCCATGTTTTGCCCCCATACGTGAATGAAGAGGGACTTCGATATATAGCGGGAGGATGAAATGTGGACCACCTTAATCTTGGCCAGATTGATGCGCATGTCTGTGAGCTGACAGAATGTGTCCAGGGCATCAAGGTGAGACTGCATATCCTCCGGAGTGTGAGCTATCAAGTCGACATCATTCGCATGTATGAGTTGCCTGATGATCTGATGCAAACGTTGGATACCTTTACCCCCATTGTCAGCATTCCAACTGGTTAATATAGAGGTCAAACAGTGTTGGAGAGAGAGGGCATCCCTGACTGTGACGTCCCATGCTCGTATACGATGCTTCCATTGCATAAAAGCTAGAGATCCCCTCCTTTTAGTGAAGCTTGCCAACAAGAGGCCGTTCACCTGACATTGGACTCTTGATGGTGAACAAGGGTCCACGTGAGAGGAATGAAGGTGTCATTCATCTCGTCTCCCTCGGGATCTACCTAGCTGCGGAAGCGCGTGAATGTAAGCACAAATTACACATTACATAATATAACCACCAGGAAGGGTGGGATCACAATAACATACTATACATCGACATAGCAATATAACATCATGTCAACAAGGGGAATCCTACCCAAGGCTCAGACTTGAGGTATGAACTGACGTCTTGGGGTCTCCAGAAGTCATTGCAGATAGCATTCATGGCAATGGATTTGGCTGGCATAGAACATGGCCTTTGGGTAGTCCACTCCATCTGCCCCTCTTGTGCATACTTTACAGATAGACTGAAAAGTATTGGAGCCTAACTGTAGCATGCTGGGTGCATAGCCAAAGGGGCGTCTGCTGGGTTACATCTCCCCAGTTCTCGATGAGATATGAGGAGATCACTCTCCTCCAGAAGATGCATATGCATGCCAGCTACAGACAAGCTAGAGAGTTACTGCTCGTCTATGACTTGAACCCTATTGAAGATGACGCATCACCCAAGAGGTGTCGAGCCCATACCTTGCCCTCATGCAGTGCCAAGGTATTAGGCCTAGCCCACAATGTTTCGCGGTAGGCTTTACACACCAGAGGGATCAACCATAACCGGACAAGTCTCCCTTGTCAGTTGGTCTAGCTCTACCACCCACAGCCAGGTGGGCTCTTATGCACATGCTGCACTAATTGGGAATTTATGAGGCTATCCTAGATACATCAACTAAGAAGGCTCTGGGCTCTACTCCCTTTTCCAATACACAAGAGGTGCACATAGAGCAATCCATAACTCGCTTAATGTTGGTCGAAAATATGACATTGCATAACAGTTCATCTACATACCAGATCCTTGGCTGGCTCCCACTCCTCTGAAGGCGTCCATCCTACCGAAATACTTGAGGGAGGCTGAGATCAAAGATGCGACTGCAGAATGCAAGCTTCAAGGCTCGAACGAGGTCGGAAAGGATCCGAAACTGTCGCAATGCAAAAAAGAGAACCTTCAGATTTCCAACCTCTTTTAGCCCCATGATTCTAGGGCTATGGTTTCAGGCCCAATGGTTGACTGTCATGTGGCTAAATGTTCTATATTGACATGTACCATAGGTATGTACGATATAGTGGTTTACATGGTATGTATATTGACATACACATAGGTACGGGAAATATACTCAATATGTCCAAGTGATGTGGCAGTATAATATATGTATTCATACCATATATTATCCTGGAACGTCACATACTACCCACCTTGAATTGATGTTGTCCGCAGCATCCCGAGTCTCCCCACCTTGGAAACCTGCATGATCCCTGTTGGACTAACTTTACATGCATGCAATTACTACAATTACCTTAAGGTAATATTTTATATACTATTTAGTAATCAGTTATAGTAACTTAATATTAAGGCAATTAATGGCCTTAGTTTAGTGATTGCACTTTCAATTGCAATCACAATCAAAATACAAGTTATAGGATTCCTATTGCAATCACAATCAAAATACAAGTTATAGGATTCCTATTCCCTTGTAACACACAGTGCGGGTGGTGTGTTACAAGTACCCGCGGTGCGACTCCCTGCCGGTTACGCTTTCTATTGGCCTGTAGGTTCAACATGATGTTAGCATTTATTATGTAACTTAATGATGGTTTTTAGGAAACCACTCCATTTAATACAATTATATTGATCGGTCTTGGATGTTTTTGAGGTTGTCTAGCTTGGTTTTTTCTTTTGTTGATATTGTTTGACATCCGTTTGAGCTGATAGGCTGGAAGATCGGGGTGGTCTTCCCTTCGATTTCTATGCCCTCATGTGTCACTATGAATTCTTCTGATGGAAGATTATGCTCTCTGACCCTAGCTCATGATGCTAAGATAGGCATTCGTGTATATTTCTGCCTCGTATTTTTCTACTTGAAGCTCATGCGTGTTGAAATCGATGAAGATGTCAATGCTTCAAATGATGCACACCCATCTTTGAGATATGAAAGTTACTTTCTCCATCCATGACAATCAGAAGCCTCATGGGACGTATGTACACCATTAAAATCAAGGGATATGTTACGAGATGCATCTACTATATACACACAGAGGGCAGGAGAGTTACTGTGCCTTGGCATTGTAATCTTCTGTCTCATTCGTCCAACCTCTGAGTCATTGCAACATGTTTAAGGGCAGGAAATTTATTGTGCCTTGGCACTGTAATGTTCTGTATCTTTCCTCCAACCTCTGAGCCATGGAACATGTTGGTAAAAACGAGCCTAGTATGCCTTGGCAAAGATCAATCCAAGTTCTCTTGCATATTTTTTGCATAAAACAATTTAAGTTCTTCATGATGCAAGTAACCTATAGGTATACAATCTCTATGCATGTGGAAATTGACATGTCAAAGGCACTTGCAATTTTCCCTCGTCTTTCAATCATCATTAGACACTTTAGACACGTGGCATAGTTTGACCTCAATGTTGACTGAATTTTTTTACTCCACATCTACGAACCATTCTCAACATTTACCTAGCCTTGTGACCACAAAATTGAAAGTTTTTTCCACATTATAGAGTAGGTTTCTTTCATGTTTTAGAAGTGTCTCATTCTTGTTTATGAAAAGGATAGACATCCCCATCATTGTTAATGACAATTGTTAAAAAGATGTTTATATGATTAAAGCGTGTAAACGAATCCCTCTTTGTCGCCTTAGTGTAAAGTCCAAACATTAATTAAAAGTGAATGACAACAACATACTGACAAACAATTTCCAAGAGCATTGACTGCAGAATGGGATAGATTGTTTTCTGCTATCACTGATGGTTATTTATCACAGGCTAGCAAAGGACTTCTCCAGTCATTGCTATAGAGCAGACATGGCATCATAGAACTCCGCATATCTAAAAAAGAAATAGAGAACTCTAGACTTTAGCACATACAACGATAATAAGAAATACAACGATTAAACACCTTGTAGCCTCATCGGAATATGCTGATGATTATTATATCCTTGATAGGATAAGCATCTATTACATCAGCAAAATTACGTACCTGGCTTTAAATTGGTCCTTAAACCAGTTAATTCTCTACAATATCCTGTGCAAAATAATAGCCACACAATCATATTTGTGCAGCCCACTTTCTTTCTAGTCAGTCTTAAAATCTCTCATATAACAAATGCTATAAAGAATTTCTTTATATGAACCTTCAAGAAATTTCAGACCTTGTATTGCCAACTCTGACATGAATTTCAATTCCGTTTAAAACAAGGACCTCTACCTCCTCATGAAACTTACTACTAGTATAGTAAAGCAGTGAAATAGATCTGCAAGCACAATATCTAAGGTTAGTAGCTTAATCTACAAGATCATGTCAACACATATAATGAGCTTAAAATGTTTGTAATTGGAAAGCTTCATTCTGCCTGCTAACAGAAGACAATAATACAAAATCAATAACATGAAGTTCAGAGAAAGCTGATGAACCACAATTCCACAAAGATCAATTTTAGTATACAGGAACCATCATAAGAAACATTCAGTTCCTCCTTTTTGGCTAATTATTTGGCATATCAAACTTTAAAAACTGATCTTTCTTGAGCAACATCATCTATGCATTCTTTAGCCCCTTCTACCATCTTCTCTGGAACCTATTTTCAAGTCAGTCTAATCCATAACATGACTTTACTATAAAGCCAAAAAACTTGTCATTGTTAAATATCTAGTAGAATATCATAACGGTATTACTTTCCTTTCTTTCTTTGTACTCAATTTGCACTGAATCCAGTTTGAAAAACCCTGAGTTTGAATTTGCAAGGCATTTACAACAAGAGTCTCCTCCGAGATTTATTGGCTCTGTTCAACTATTTCCACTGCTTTTCTTCCTTGAGGTGGCTCCAAACACTGGTAACGAAGAATACAGGCTACCTATGATTTTATTGCTTTGAAAAGAAGCATTGAGGTTAACCTCTTGTATATTGGTGCCTAAATTATGCAGCATACAGTCATGTTTGTCTGCTACAGGTGCACCAGTTTCAAATGCTTGTAATGCTTTCAAAGTCAGCTCAACAACATGGTTAGTCAACCCAAAAGCATTCTTCATGACTTGTAATTGATGTAGACTAACATTTGGTTGTCGTCCAAGTGTATGCCTCGTTTGGTCTTCGAAAGAAATTATGGAAACCTATGTTGGCCATCCTGTTCATAACAACTTCGGACATAGTTGATTTTATATTAATTTTTGAACAAAGCATAAGATTTTGTCCTCAGCAAGCACAGTGGAAAAGCCCTCACTATGGGGAATTCTCTAGGAACATGCATACAAGCTCTTCCTTCCATACTCCTCCTGAAGGAAAATAACAAAATACTGACCTGGATCAACTCCAGAGTGGGAACCTCCTATGATGTAGATTGCAGATGCCAACCTCCACACAAGCGGTTCCTATGGCGTCCAAAAGGCATTTGGGGCACAGACCTCCATGTGCCGAAGAAGTAAAAAGCCATGTGTAATGACCTTGGGACTAACACAAACATGTACTAAGGTAGCTATGTTGACGCAGCTTTATGCAATGCAACGCCAGGAAATAGTTGCAGCCATATGACATGGATCGAACACGTTTTTAAACTGCCAAGATGATTTTGCTTTCATTGCCAAAGCAGAAAAGGCCTTAGTGCTTGTGTTCTCTACTCTGAATTATATGTTAAAAATAATTAGGAACAAACCTCTGGTCCACCTTGAACGTAATTAAAAGCCTTGATCCCGTGTGCAGTTGCTTCATCCATTCTCTACCTCTCCACAACTTCCGATGACACAGGGCAAACCAAAAGAAAATGGAAAAGAGAGAAGGCAATCCTGAATGCCTAAATGGCCGAATTCCATTTGTTCAGAACCTGCGGGAAGGGGAAGGCTTTGCCATAGCCATCCTACATAACAATTTATTCCATCATTCAAAAGCAAGAAATAATGCACTCAGAAAGGATTTAAAGGGCAGACCAAGTTGGTCTCATTAGGATAGATCTCGAGTAGAAGATGGCGGCAACAAGAGCATTATAAATAAGTACTATTAAATTGCCCACCTTCGGTGGGCATTCCATGTGGGCATTCCATGTGGTGAGTCAAAGAATTTTGAACTTTTTTTTTTTTGAAGAACTTATCTCAATAAATTAAAAGAATATCAAGAATACAACGCGAGTGAGGAGAAAAAGGTG
>JAANSK020289357.1:0-10553 GCA_011763485.2 Isoetes engelmannii
AGATTCTTTTGTGGTATATAAGATTCTTTGGTATTTCTTGTGTGTATTTGCCCCGTTCTTCGCGTCGGTTCGTGACAGTTATGGTCATAACACGTTTATTTGTTGACATGTGGCAATGCATGTGATAATAGGCCCTGGACAGGGTGTTAAGGCTGATAACGCCATGTTTTGGGGCCGTTATGGGCAAGCAAATGGCCTCGGCCGCACTGCAGATGCGCTTGTTTGGTGCGGCCTCGGCCATTTGCTTGTCCATAACAGCCCCAAAACAGGGCGTTATCTAGCCCTTCGCATTCTGAAATTTGAATTCCAGAATTCGAATACTATGCATTTCTTGACATCAGGGTCACTCAACTGCATGAGCTACATCGGGTTCGCTTAGTCCACAAGCACTAGTGGACGCGTGGTGCAGGGGAAGAGCTGCTAGTTGTTGATGGTTTTGCTTGCCACCAATGGAGACAGTTGTGGCGACGAGGGTTGTCCATTGAAAGGCAAAACCAAAGTTCACATTGACATAGTTATACCTTTAGATTGCGTACTGTCTCCCACACCACCGACAGTCCTCTTGGTAATACCCCATCCTAGATAAATCTTCGACCACAACACACTGGCCATTATCCTTTCTCTGCTGCAAATGTTTGGTCCATGTCAATCTATCCCCTGAGGCAACCATGCATTCAGATCACTGGGTCGATTAAAGGCAGTCTACAATATGGCAAGAAATAGATGTCCTACCCTTCTGCAATCAGCCTCTACAGTGGATCATATTGTCTATCAATTTACAAAGGCTCAAGAGGATATCTGGAAACTATGATATCGCCACCACATCCTTGGTGAGAGGAACTTTATTTAGTAGACTTTGGGTGTCATCTTAAGCTCTAATGTCTGATTGACTATTTGATGCTAAAATTGAAACTGGAAGCGTCATCGTGAAGGACTCAGAGAGTCTCGAGAGTGGCATAGATGATTGGAAGGTTGTAGGGAAGTTGTTGTATCACCAACCCTTTAATCCAAATGCAGCCAATCCATTTGATCGGAATGTAATCATTCAGGATGAGTCTATGTTCACATTGGATGCAATATTTGGAACGAATTTATGGCAATATCCACTTTATGCATCTATTGCTGGTCACTGGTGGTGTTGGGTACTCAGTATTTTACATGTTGTGCACTGTGAAAAGAGATGCTGGCTATCAAAAGTATGTGCTGAAGAAGGCATTAACATTGGTCTTCGAGCGTATGGGTAGAATAAGGATGTGCTCAAACACGATTGATATGGATGGACAAGAGAAAAATGCTATAGATGAAGTGGTGCAAGATGACCCCTTATTGTTGGGCTGATAATGGAGAACATGTATGTCACATTGCATAGGACTAGGATTGTTGCAACATGGTTACGTAATATACATTCTAAAGGCACCTTGCGTTTGCGGTATTTCAGATAGTTGGGAATGTAATATCATGTTGGTTTTACTGCAAAAGAGTCTGACTTCTAGGACTTCCAGGGCTCCAGGACTTCGATTAGCACTTGGTTCTTGCATGTTGTGTGAGAATTGTGCATTCACTTGCATGACCTTTGTCTAGCTATGCAAGGTTACAATCCAAGAATGATATCGGAAGTTGAAGTTCACTGCAACCAATACATGCTTAATCTTGTTCAAATATCATGTATACATTAATCATTCGGTGCACAAGAATAAGCTAATTGCAACTTCAGGTAATAAGGTTGCTTGAGACGCTATACTCTTTGATAAGTGTAGATTTTATTCTAATATCCCACAATGTGACATTCATGTCATAGAAGTCAAAGAAAGGGAACAATTGTTTGGTTTTGAAGATGCCTATATAGGGCCTTTTGAGGTCTAAACGCAATATAAATTTTGATACATCGCTATTGAGGACCGTTAAAAATGATTCGTCGGGCTGATCTTCTGCCAGATGGGCAGGTGGAACCTCCTGCCTAACAGTGGGAGCATTACGTTTGGGGTAACTCCAAGGCCGAGTTTGTTGTTGTTGTTGTTTGGCATAGCCACCTCTAAACACTTGCACTATCGTTCCTATTCTATCTCTGAAATAGTGAATTTGACGTCGAATTGTGGTGATCGCGCTAGGAACCTGCTCTGCATCCATGTTTTGGAGGTTTGGCTGCTCGGCCTACCTCTAAGCCAATTCAAAAGAGAGCGGCCCTAGCCATTTAGTGAGCAAGGTTTCGTACGTTCCTATATTACTGAATGGCGGTAGAGTTCTTGGAGGTGGTGGCGGAACAAGCTGCCGGTTGGGTACAGGTCACTGTACAAGTCTGCTTCATATTGAGCCAGAAAGTAATTTCCACATATCAGATGCTTGCAGACTGGCACGACAGCTGGACACGAACAAAATTATTCTTTCATTAAGATTGTGTGCCTGACCCCTATACTTCGGACTCGCTAGCCATAGACAACTCAATAGCAACCCCGGAGGGTTCACCTTTATAGAGGTAGTATACATCATCTGCGTTCCTGAAGTTGGACAAAACCCTCCCTTATAAGGATGCCTACCAAGGAAAACCCCCCCTTATACAGTTTTATATTTTCTTAAATTTTATACCCCTATCTTAAATTTACCCCTAATGTTTTCTTCATTATGCTAATCTTGTTAGCACTTGTAGTCTAAAACATCATGTCCTCATATACCCTTTCCCTTAAATTTACAATTTTAAAATTAATAAAACTTAAATGGAGCCTTACATATACGTACGACAATACTTAGTAAAAACCCCCCTCCCGACCACTCACATGTTTTGTACGGTTCATTGGTGTGAACCCCCCTTGATAGCAACACGCTCTCTAGTTGTATAGTCGAAGAGAATCAGTTTCATAGTTGTGTAGAAGGCGTTGAGCACCGACATTACGCTTGATATAAGACTGAATGCTGAACCTTCCAAACTCGGTTGCAAAAGGCAACATTCGTTACTAACTGTCAATTGCCCCGATAACAAAGGTATGAAATTATCTAGACTCTAACGCTCCATGCACCTTGTTAAAATAGTTCCACTGGCCAGTTGTGTACCCTATAACATGGGATACCAGAGTGTACATGCTCAGGTTCACTCTGCAATCAAGTGTATGCGTCTTCAATACCTTCCAATGCGGCTATTGACGTTTGTGCCTTTGTTTATAGCGTAAAGAGCATGAAACTAGGTGAGCTTGATGTAGTAGATTGCCTTATCTGGTTTGATCACGAGTTTCCCAAGATGCTTCCGCATGTCCTTCTAGTATGGTTGTCCACATAGTTTCGTCATCAGATTATCACGCCAGGCTCTTTAGCAGTAAAACCAGCATGATATTACATTCTCAGCTATCCCAAATACCGCCAACGCAAGGCGCCATTAGTATGTATGTTCTTCTATAGCACTTTTCTCTTGTCCATGCATTTCAAATGTTATTAAGCGTGGCCTCATTCTGTCCATATGCTTGAAGACCAATGTCAATGACTTCTTCAACGCATACTTTTGATAGCCAGCATCTCTTTTCACAGTGCACAACATATCACCAGTGATCGAAACAATACATGCATAAAGTGGATATTGCTATAAATTCATTCCAAAGGTTGCATCCAATGTCCAGCCTCCATTGTGACTAAATCTTACGGCGACCGCAAGCATAGACTCGTCCCCAATAATTAAATTCCACGGTCGATCAAATGGACTGGTTGTATTTGGATTAAAGGACTAGTGATACAACACCTTCCCTAGAGCCTTCCAATGGTTTATGCCTCTCTCAAGACTCCAAGTCATTCATGATGTTGCCTCCTGTTTCGATTTTAGCATCAAATAGTCAATCAGACGTTAGAGCTTAAGATGACATCCAAAGTTTGCTAAATAAAGTTCGTCTCACCAAGGATGCGGTGGCGATATCTTAGTTTCTAGATATCTTCTTGAGCCATTGTGAATTGATAGACAATATGATCCATTGTACAGGCTGACTGTCGAAGGGTATGACCTCTGCTTCTTGCTATATCATAGACTGCCTTTGATCGACCCAGTGATCTGAATGCAATGCTTGCCTCGTATACCAATTGGGGATAGATTGGCATGGACCAATCCTTTGAAGTAGAGAAGGGATAATGACCAGTCTATTGTTACTGAAAATATATCCAGGTTGGGTATCACCAAGAGGACTGTCGGTGGTGTGGGAGACAGTATGCAATTTGAAGGTACAACCACGTCAGTGTGAACTTTGGTTTGCCTTTTAGTGGACAACCCTTAACCCTATGGTTGTCTCATTCAGTGGCAAACAAAATCATCAACAACTAGCAGCTCGTCCCCTACACCATACGTCCGTTAGTGGTTTTGGACTAAGCAAACCCGATGTAGCTCCTGTAGCTGGACGCTAATGTCGAGTGATGCATAGTATTTATCTTTCGCAATTCGAATACTCGAGTTCCCGAAAAAAAAAAAAAAGGGGGGGGGGGGACCTCACACGGGCGTTGACGTTTCAGATGAAAAATACAGATTTCTTGGAATTCAAATATCCAAATTCTTGGAATTTGAGTACTCGAATTCTGTGGTCCCGGTACCTCTGATTCAGAGTCGATCGCACCCCCAGTTCTTTTTGTTGATACTCATACAGGGCATCCATCAGAAGGGTTGGACCGTTGGATGTCAATTTCAGCGATCTTGACCATCGTTAGGCACGACTCATTTTTCAACAAGTTTTAGTTAACTGTCAGTTTGGAATACATAATTATATTGCAAAGGTTGTGAAGTGCATCGTATACATATACGTGTGTATGTATTTAGAGCTCTTCACCTCCCGTTGGACGCTCTATACGAATATCAGTAAAAATAAAGGGGGGGTCCGAGGGGATTTAATTAATGGTTGAATTAGGAAACATTTGAGATGTTGTTTTCAATGGTTTAACGTGTACTATTAATGTATTATATTATTAATACAATTATCAATGGGATGTGTATGGGTCCAAATTTTTTATGGCCCCTTCAGGGCCTATTGATTGTTTCGTTTGACATAACAAGGTAATGCTTTAGGGAGTACAAGGTGACAGTTCAAACGCACTAATGACGCGCATTTGCATTAATAAAAGGAAACTTTCAAAGATTCCTTAAGATACCCTTAAATCAACCACTTTTGGGGGGTCATTCAAAAAAATAGACCACAATTTTAGATTTCGAGTGCAAAAGGGTCCTAAATTTAGAAAAACGAAGGTCTTTTTATTTGTGGTGCACCGATTATAGGGTCTGAAAGTAGGAAGTAATTTTGTAAAAAGTCAGCACATACAGGAAATCGACAAACTAAAAACACCAGTAGAATCCTTATAAGTGGAATATTTAACTACTAGCAAGAATGGCAAAATCAGGGTTCATAGATTAGGCCTGAGGAAAAACAAAACACAAGTCGCTATGCGTTTCTAGACAGTCAAAGATTGGAAAGACTGGAGTTTCCAAATAAAAACACAAAATACTCCAAAAGCCCTGCTTGCTTGGCAAACAACTCACGTACAAAAATGTTGAAGGCTATGTACGCATAGCATGAATGTAATTACAACAAAATAACTTTATATTAGAAGCTCTCGGCCTCCCAGAAGAATTCGATCAGGAACGTGTCCATACTCATCGAGTCCTTTATCTTCGTCTCTATTTGTGGCACTCTCTTCACTGTCGCTCGAAGAACTCAAAGAGCAGCCCCCATAGAATTCTCTTCAGTTTCTTAAGCTTCATCCGATCTATCCTCGCACAGAGACTTCAGCAGTCCAACTATTGTGCAATGAAGTTTCTTATCAACCTTCAATGTAAAGTCGTAGGTTGAGACTCGAGGATCGAACCTGTGGACAAGCACATTTACATGAGGGCATCTATAAAGAATCTGCCACCAAAGCACAACCACCTTAGAGTGAAGTAGCTTATCCCAAGTACAAATCTACATATGCCTCCAACTACAAGGCGGGAGCTAAAGGGACCATTTTGTTGATGGCGGAAGAATATCATAATTCACAAGGAGCCTCTGTCTCAAGAAGTTATTATTTATTAGCTATTCAAAACTAAAGGACATGAGTATTCTGTGCATTGAACTAAGGTCACCTTATTGGCCACTTGATGGCCCATTAAGGGAGTGTACAAAGTTTGAGCTTTAATGAAAGAGTTTCCCAAAATATACATTGCATCACCATGCACCCTTAATTTTCAATCTGCTAGCAATCAGCTACCATGAAGATTATAAGCAAGGAATAAGTTGTTTATGTAAGCAGCCTTGAAATTAGCAATTTTCGTACCATTAAGACATGTAAAATAAATCTAAAAATTAGACGTCCTTATATTCATGATAGATCTCATGCACACAAATTAACAACCACCTATTCTATATCTTATCAAACATCTAAACCATGTGCAGTATTATTTAAACTGCCAAGGCAAATGCTAAAATCACCTATCATGTTTTTCTTTATCAAGCATAATCTTACTTTTAGAGCAACATAAAAACATGATTGTTGTGTGTTGCATGCATTGTTGTTCTCCTTCCGCGATACGATTTTCCATGCTCCATTTCTGGAATATACTATGCCTTCTAAGCATGAATATGAGTACTGATGCTACACTAGAGATGCCAAATGCATCAGCCAGTATTAGGGCTAAGTGAACACTCCAGCCAGTACCCGTTTAAGCCCTATCCATTAAGAAAAGCAACAACTAAGCTAAAACTTAAATCTACAGAAGACTAAGAAGAATAGTTTAGAAAGAAACTTACCGCCTATGAAACGAGTTGGAGCGATAAAAAGGAGCTTAAGCTTGAGGAATACTATCGACCCAGAGCTATCTAAATCGGGACTCGACGGTTTGAAGCGGGCAAAGCGGGGGTTTCATCATTGAGAAGCAAAGATTTAAGTCCATACATGAAGTTATTTCTTGCCTTCAAAAAGGAAAGCAAGGATTAAATCCCCAGGCAGGTCGCATCACTCTGATGAATCTCAATGGAACAATAGAAGAAAACTCGTCCCCTTGATGATGCGTCAACCATATAATAGAATTTGTTTTTTCGAGTTGCGGCGAGCTATCGATCTATGGCTATGGTGCAGGGGGCCGAAAGATACGGGAGCAGTTGGGTATGCCAAACCCGACAGGTGCACCCTGGTAGCCGCTTGGAGAGGCGGTGTCTCAGGAATCAATAGCAGAGAGGGCAAGTTTTTGGGTTCATATATGACTCCACTTACCACATCAAGAAAAGAGAAAAAAATGCAGTTGGGTTTTCGGCCTCGATTATATATGTGTAGATAGCACTTCAGCCTTTATGAGTTTTATTTTCCTCGAAAATCATGATTTCATACCTCATCGAGTTTAGCTAGAATGAGAAACCGTGATATGACTAGCATAATTTATTGTCAAATTTCAAATTCAATCCCTCTTTGACGTTCAATAACCAATCCCTTTGCTTGCAAACAACACTAGTTGTGAGTTTTGATTTGGAGCTTGTTAGAATACGTCCAAGAGGAGATGTAGAAGATTGTTGGGTTCATTCCTATACAAAGTTTAGCTTGTCATGTTTATCATCCTAGGTGTTTGCATCTTCTTTATATCTCCAAATGAAATAAAGTGTTGCGAAAAGTTAAACAAGAGTCATGGTGCATTGTAAACTGGTGCGTTAGAAATGCTTGTCTAAAGACATAACCTTTCTAGGCTCTAAAGACATAACCTTTCTTGGCTTGCATGGTAGCATCAAAGAGTGGGCAGACGGGGTAATATCAAGAAGCATAGAGACAATCTAGCAATTGCAACTCAGATATCAAATGCCAATGTATTTGCATATGTGCATACTAGTTGGTTAGCCTCAAGGAATGTTTTGAAATGGTTTAAGAAAATGTATGAATAAAAGAAGCAAGCTTTGAGTATATATGCATAAACTAAAGCTTTGAGTATAGGCCTATGCATAAACTAGGTTTTCACAAGATTTACAACTTGATAGTGATATAGAATCTATGAAGGACCTCATCCCTCATATGGATGTTGAACACAAGGTCCGTAGGCTAGAGGAAACCTACACAGTAAGGATTTGCAAGTACCTCTAGTTGGGCCACGCCTAGAGAATTAAACAAATTTCTATTCCATGCAAGCATTTATTGTATGTGTTCAAAGGTGCTAAACCATGTCCTAAGTTTTCTTGGACATTTTCAAAGATTTTGCGCGAAGAGATTTTTGCATACTAATTTGTATTAGTTACTAGGGTGACTACAGGCTTGCCAGCTATAATACTTCATGAATACATTCTACCCTAGATTGTCGATTATATTTTTAATTAAGCTTTTGCATTATGGGAGGTATAATGGCCCAGAGGAGGCCATTACGCCTTGTAAGGCCCTGGCGAGCCCCTTAGGGCGAGCCAGGCCGAGCAGGGCGTAATGGCCTTCCTCGGGCCATTACCCCACACAATAATATGGGGGAGGCTATTACGAACATGACGTGGCCCAAGTTTTTTCTTCTTTTTTTTTTTTTTTAGCACGCCAGCCCAACCAAGCCTACAACCTTTCTTGCAATTCTAGCCTATCCACGTCGCACCTCCACCTCATCAAGAGATGATGTGGCCTTAGCTCTCACCGTTAGATACATTTTTTTTTCGATCTATGACCAGCGAAATTAGAAAATCCCAAAAAAACGTCCGTCGGTGATACAGAAGGTCACGGAATAACTACTTGTTGGGGTCGAGCGTATGCTTTGCGTTGCCTGCGTTGAGCCTTAAGCCTGTGTCGATCCTTAAGTTCTGTGTTTCTTTTACTTAAATTTAGGATCTTCCATTTACCTCTCTCATCCGGCTATTGCACACTTGTTTACAGCGTATCTTAACTTCACATGGATGGGTCTGTTCACAGCATGTCTTAACTTCTTTATTGTATCATTTGTAACAGGATAATCTCCAGGAGATTTATTTAGGTTTATGGGAGAACCACGCATCCCCGCAGGACCCAAGAAAACTGAGAATCATGATAGGTCTTAATCATTGATGTTTTGTTAGGAAAGCTTTTATCCTCAAAATCATTCTCTGCTATTAGTCTGCTTCTTGCAGATGCAACCAGAAGGGGTACCAATGGGATTTTTCATGAACTTTCTAGGAAGTAATATGTTCTTATTCATCTTCAGATTCAATTTTTTGCCATTGGAATGCATCTTGCCATGGCCTATTCCATAGTTTTCCATATCATCATCTTGCATTAGTGCATTGTCCTCAAGTTAATGATCCTTCTGATAAAAAAATAGCCTTTGGAATCTTTTGCTACTGACCTTTTCGCTGGGAGCACGGATGGCATGACTATGATCTACCAGTAATATCTGTCAAATTTTTTAATTTGTAGACCATGTATATTTCGACCTGACATTTTTGGGAACACAGATGGTATGGCTATGATTCATTAATATCATCGATATCTGTCACATCTTTTTATTTTATAGATCATATGTATTTTGAATATGTTATATCTTCTTGGAAATTCCTGATTTTTTAAAGTCTCCTTGGTTTTTTGAAGGACAGATAGAATTTATTTATGGGTGTGATAGCAAGCTAGAAATTAACACTGATGATACATCAGAGTGCATATTCAAGCTCTGGAACTGCCCTACTGTACATTCCTAGAAAAATAACCATGCCTAATCTACAACTATATCTTTTGATTGCAGATACTACATGATGAAGAAAAAGCAGTACATATTGTGTTACCAAACGGAGAGCATGTTGCATATGACATGATAATGCTTTCTGAAAAGCATGTTACTGGTAAGGTGCCTTTTATTTGATAGGTTATAATGAAATTGGGGCTGTAAAGTGTTTCATTGGGGTTGTGCCCTCCCACTGCATTCTTTCGAGGCATCTCAATGCCTCCTAGCTGGATGTATGTTTAACATATCCTGAAATTAGTGCAGTCCAAACTACATTGTACTGCCATTTCATTGAACACTTCCCTTGCCTCTCTAAGTAAGCCATCTTTAACATAATGAAAAGGCCACTTTTAAATCTTCTTTTCCTTGAACTTGGTCTACCCAAATAAACATTCTTGGACTTCGCTCATTCTAAGGTATGTTCATATGGTCAATATCAATAATCCCTGAAGATTCTTCAGAAAATGCAAGAGGGTAATGTAAATCCTAGCAGTTATACATTGGTGGCATTGTTGGGAGCTCAAAAATAATCTATGCCCAATTTGTATTTGTGTACTGGATTTCTTCAGATAACAAACTCAAAAATAATCTATACCCAATTTGTGTTTGTGTATTGGATTCAATAGGCATAACTATTTCTTTGGTTTACATTTGGTATTCTAGACAAACGGCAACAAGCATATGGTTCTTTTGGTCCTGTTTTAGCATGTTGCAAATCTTTTAGCATGTAAGGAACATGTAAATTGAGATCTTTAAATCTTCAGAGTCATGGCCTATATCCAAATGCAATTATGTGACGTTCCATAATAGTATACGGTATAAATACGTATACTATATATGCCACATCACTGGTACATGCCGTAGATACGTCATGCACCCCGTATACCCATAGATGGTGTAGAGTACCCTAGGGGGCAACGTG
>JAANSK020289368.1:0-10553 GCA_011763485.2 Isoetes engelmannii
GATGTTTAGGGCTAGCAGGTTAGACAAGTTAGCCCATTTTGCTGGTTGCTTCTTGTTTCAGTGCTCAGCCTCTGTTGTGGGCCTGTTTGTAGCACAGTTGTGCCATTTTGATCAATATAGTGGATGACTGACTCACTTCTATTCGCAGTCTGTTTTCCAGCTTTCTAGTTTGTTTCTTCAAATCCCGCGTGACAATCTGTTTTGCAGGAGCTTCTATTTGGCGCCATAGTCCTCATAGAGGTCTGCCTCTCAGGAGTTCCCGGAACCAGAACCCAAACAAGTAGGGTCTAGGAACTTAGTTTTTCTCTCCTATAGTATCCGTATATGGAGAAGAAGTTGAGAGAGGTCCTAAGAGTACTAGGCCCAGAGTCCGGACTACTACTCATGGATCATAGAAGTGATAGTAGCTTCATACTCAACTGTATATATATTTTTATCATTCGAATATAATACAGATTCTTGCCTTCACAAAAAAAAAAAAGGATTAGTCTCCTCAATGTTGCTATACCATTGATTCCATAGTACTATAGTCTAGCTTGATAATAACAGAAGCAAGAGGTGGTGTTCACCATCAATTATACCAAACACTGAATCTAGTGATGATTTACGTTATAAAATAGCTATAGTCTAATTGGCCAATCCATGTTCAAGTACTGATATGCCTGAAGCACTTTAGACCAGGTTCTGATATGTCTATGTCAAACTCAAGTACTAATAAGCTCGAGGGCAGTTGGTGGACTGCTATAGTTCAACATGATTTTTGTTATCCTGTGCTCACAATAGATAATAATGTTTTATTGCCTTTTAAGAGTATGATTCTGAGTAGTATTGCAGAGTGTATGTTTGATATCTTGTTATGGTGATAATAATATATGGAATAATGATGGCCATTAATTTGTTAAGGACCATTGCAAAAATTGGCAGTAAGCTGGTTTGGAGAGCCATGGTGTTGCAGTTAGTTAGACCTTCTAGTTCTATCACAGGGTGTACCGTGTTAGTTTAAGTTGGCTTTTAGTTGTTTTTTTCTGGCTGTGATTGGAATGTTGGTTTAGGTGCATGGACTTAGTATGCATAAGTTTTTTTAGAGTGCTTTGGGTAGGACAGGATGCTAGTCTGTAGATTGATATGTTGGTTCAGTTATAGGCTTAGTCTGGCTGGGTTTGCTTGCTAGGTTTGTTAAGTTTCATAGGGTTTTGTTGCTTGAGTAGCTAGATGTGGCGCATATTAAATAGTTACTTTGCTTTGTTGAGACATCACTGATCGGATAAGGTTTGCACATAGTTTGTTTTTTGGTTGCTTGCTGGCTAGGCATAGCAAAAAAAAATGTGTATTTTAGACTGTGTAGGCAGTTTACTAATCTGTTATTAATTAAAGCGAGTGATTCTGTACAGTTCTATTTGATGATAAGAAAAGGGAAATCCAACACAGATTTTTGGAGGCCTACCTTTGTTGCCTTTGTTTTGACCTTTGCTAACTATTTACATGGAACAAGGCTTTTGAGATGGGGAGGCAACACCTGATTATCACATATAGAGGCTCAAACCTCAACGCCTAGATGCTTTTGCCCAATTGGTTTCAGATGCTTTTGCCTAGTTGTACCAACTAGGCAAAAACATCTAGACGTTGAGGTTTGACCCTCTATATGTGATCAGGTGCCCCTCCCCAAGATCTACTCAAGTAGTCCTCATGGCCTCTAAACCATATCAATTCCTTCCCCTCTCATTTAGATGCTTTTGCTCAATTGGTTCTAGATGATTTTGCCCAGTTGGTTTGGTTGAGTTCCCAACCAACTAGGCAAAAGCATCTAGACGTTGATATTTGACTCTCTATATGTAGTAATCAGGTGCCCCTCCCCAAGATCTACTCGAGTGGTCCCCATGGGCCTCTAACCATATCAATTCCTCCGCCTCTCGTCTAGATGCTTTTGCCCAATTGGTTCTAGATGATTTTTCCCGTTGTTTTGGTTGAGTTCCCAACTAACTAGGCAAAAGCATCCAAGCATTGAGATTTAAACCTCTATATGTGATAATCAGGGTGCTCCTCCCCAAGATCTACTCGAGTGGTCCCCATGGGCCTCTAAACCATATCAATTCCTCCCCCCGAGAGCATTGAGATTTAAACCTCTATACGTGATAATCAAGTGCTCCTCCCCAAGATCTACTCAAGTGGTCCCATGGGCCTCTAAACCATATCAATTCCTCCCCCCTCTAGGAGGGAGCATATGGAACTTACATCATTCACCCACGAGACAATTTTTAGTGGGATGCTCCCATGGAGACTTGAACTTGAGACTTGGCTCTGATACCATTGATACAACACCTTAACTATTGTGCCCCAACAAACTGGACAAAAGCATCTAAACATTAAGATTTGACCCTTTATATGTGATAATTAGGTGCCGCCTCTCCGAGATCTACTTGAGTGATCCCCATGGGCGTCTAAACGATATCAGCTTTGCAAGAGGATAATTGCAATCTGATAGCAGACGAATGACTACATACTAATCCAAACTCGCTTTCTTTCTTCCTTCACTTATTTCCATAAAAATTAAATTTGCTTCTTCTGCTTGCTTTCTTTGTTTGGAGTTGCTACATATTCTAAACTTCGATTGTCTGATTCATCGATCTTATGGCAAGACTGTATGTTGGGGCCTCTAGACGCCTCTCATTTTGAGGTGTTATGGTCATATATAAATATTGAACCTAAGCTTTTGGAATATGAAATACGTGGACCAGAACCTCTATATGACTTGAACCTCCTCTCCGAGGTCTACTTGTGTGATCCCCACTAAACGATATCAGCTTTGCAAGAGGATCATTGCAATATGATAGCAGACGAAATGACTACATACTAATCCAGACTCGCTTTCTTTCTTCCTTCACTTATTTCCATAAAAATTAAATTTACTTCTTCTGCTTGCTTTCTTTGTTTGGAGTTGCTACATATTCTAAACTTCGATTGTCTGATTCATCGATTTTATGGCCAGACTGTATGTTGGGGCCTCTAGACATCTCTCATTTTGAGGTGTTATGGTCATTTATGAATATTGAACCTAAGCTTTTGGAATATGAAATACGTGGACCAGAACCTCTATATGACTTGAACCTCTACCAAAATAATACAATGTTCTAATAAAAATGCTTTGATGAACACAATCAGCAAGCTAACATGATTATTTTCTCTAATAAATCTATTTTTTTGTATAACAGGCCATTCAATGTTTTTGAGGTATGGTCTATGGTTTCAGGAATGGTCGTTTATGTATCCATATCAAATCCCCCTGGAAGCCCCTATTATTATGTTACATATAGAGTTGTTGTTCCGTTTGCTTCTATAAAGTTGTAATGCTCGACACTTTTAAAACCTTTTTGGGCAATCGATAGTTCTTTATAAAATCTATTTTTTTCCATTCATGAAGGCAATCCTTTATGAGACAGCTTCTTGTTGTTTCGGTTGAGCAAAATATATACAAACATTGAGTCTTCCTATTTTGGATGCACACGCCGAGTCTTCCTATTTTAGAGCTTCTTTTGACGAGTATATCTTTCAACGACCATATTTGTGGCGGTTTTTCTCTCTCTAGTACCTGCCCATCCTCTCTCTCTAGCGCCTGCCATTCATGAGAGCAATCCTTTGTGAGACAACTTCTTGTTGTTTCGGTTTTGGAAAATATATGCACACATCGAGTCTTCCTATTTTAGGGCTTCTATTGACGAATAGGTTATCCAACGACCATATTTGTGGCGATTCTTCTCTCTCTAGTGCCTGTCCATCTCCTTAGGAATCCTGAGTTTAGAATTGAATAGTAAACAATAAGAACCCAAGAGCGCGGTATTGAAAGAGTAAGAGTGTTCCTGCAAGCTGAGCTGCCTCTACCGTCCCTCATCCATACCAAAACCCATTCTAGCCCCCTCCCCTTCCCGAGTAACCACTAAGAGTGGGCATCAATTATGTGCTAAAGCTATCATCCTTGGGAGTGGGCATCAATGACGTGCTAAAGCTACCATCTCAACTACTTGAGCCACCAAAACGCCATTAGCTCTCAAAAAATCCCTTTCACAGCATACACTCGCGATTTCCTGGCAACCTCTGTAGCTGCCTTCCCATGCTCCCAAGACAGGAATTTCTCAGACCCAGATCCAAACCCAAACCCAAACCCAAACCCAGACTCAAAGCCAGACCCGGACCTAGGCCCAGATCCATGCACCTGACAAGTCTAGTTGGGAAGAGCAAGCAAATGGCCCACCATGCAAATGGCAGAGGCCCGATAATGGAGGCAAGGGAGAAGCCTCTTCCAGGCGGAAGGAGGCCCGCACAAAGGCTCGGTCAACAAGCTCGGCTCAGCAACCGGATGATAGTGGTCGTGATACAACAGCAGACCAGGCATACATAGAATATTGGAGGCAACTCATAGCGACAGTTGAGAGTAACAAAGCTAGGATTGTGGGCCTGGAAGAACAAAAAAAATCTTCAAGCCACCAGGTGCTAAAAGGCAATTGGCTACAGAAAGGCAATATGCCGCAGGAATGGAGACCCGCATACAACAACTTGAGGATAGTATTCGCTTGTTGCAATTCAAAAGGCAGCAAGACAAGAAGTGTCTGGCAGACATGCAAGCACACCTGGACACCCTATCCAATGCCTCTAACGCCATGGCACAGGCGAGGGACCATGAAGGCATGTGAGACTGCTGCCACCCAGAGGATCGTCCAGACAGTCATTGCAGAGAGCCAGTCACATCTCCAGGCCCTTCAGAGCAAGGTAAATGCACTGGTGACAAACTCGACCCAATTGAATGCTGCAGTTAACTCCCGGCTACAACAGCTGGGACATAGCTCCGTGGCTTGAGACTTGGATCTGCAAGGTCTGAGGGCAGTTGCTGCCCAACAAGGTACGGACCTCAATGCCGAGGCTTGCACGCAGCTGCAGCAGTGCGTGCAAGACATGGCAAGACAAAAGCTATTCCAACAAGAACTCAGCTCCTAGCTTTAGGAAGTGAGAGCCACTTCCACCAATCAGTCTAGACAGACAACTGCTTCTCCATCTCGACGGCCTGTACATCCATATCCCCCCAACGAAACACAACCCACGCCCCACAGAGAATAGGCAACACCCGTTGAGACAGCCAATGTTGCTCCAAGGATCAGCGAACATCGGGAGCTCAACCAAATACGCCACAATGGGATGGTGTGTGGACTATTAGAAGAAGTAGGAGAGCACCTCATTCAGCGCCTCCAGAATCAGGTCCTTTCCCGCATGACACTACAGACACCAGTGCGTATTGTTCGGGCAAGCCGACTTGGTGTCCAATGCTCCGACCGCCCACGCATTGTTACATTCACAGTGGCAGACACACGAGTGCGAGATGCAATACCGCGTCAGACCAGGCAGCTGAAGGGGACCACCATGTATATGGAGGAGGACCTCTCCCTGGGACAACAGGAGTCCCGTCAGCAAGAGTTCGCTCAGGTCAGGAACATCCGTCGTCAGGACAGGGCCGCCGGGATGGTGCGAGGAAAGATGCACATTTTTCGTTCGGCCCCATACGGAGGTCACAGATGTGATGCATCATGCTACTGCCACCACAAGAGCTGCTGCTCCTACTGTCGATCCAGCGATTGCTCCTGTTAGTGCCTCTGCTCGGCCAGCCCCACCGCCCCTATTGCTCCCACTGCTTCAACTACTCTTGCCCATGCACCACACACTACCTCCCCTAGGGCCACCACCACTCCTTTTGCACCTACATCAGGCTCTAACAAATCGAAAATGTGGCTCCGGATGGTAACTTGGAACTGTCGAGGTTTCCCTTGGCAGAAAGGAGAAAGTCTCAACTCCATTGCAGCAGATATGGATCTAATTTTCCTGATGGAAACATGGGAACATGCAGGGCATAGGCTTCTAGACCTCCCAGGCTACTTGCATTGCTCAATGTTTAATGAGTGCACAGGCAAGCCTGGACATGGAGGGGTCGCTTGCTACTATCGTGCAACTTTGGCACAATCCATCTCCCTACACAAAACGAACAGGCATAACCGCTACTTCTGGCTACGAATGCGGCATGGCAGTGGTAACTCCTCTTCGTGGCAGCATGCTACTTTCCACACGCCAAGCGTAACTTCTACAATATTCATTTGGACGTGGATAGACTGGAGCCTTATGTCGATCTATATGATGTCATACATCAACACAAACAATTGGGCAAGTCCTGTTGCTTGAAGATTTTAATGCACGCACGGGGTCAGAGCATGTACCGAAATTGGAGCCCTTGGCAGAGGATGTGTTGCAGTTGAACCCTGCAGAAGTAACTTGATTGAGGACATCAGATGACCATCATATTACATGCCATGGCAGGTTGTGGTGGTGGTGGTGGTTGCTGCTGCTGCTGCTGCTGCCGCCGCCGCCGCCGCTGCCGCCGCCGTGCAGCGTCTTTGACTTGGTTGTCTACAATGGGCTGGCCCAATGGCTGTCCTCCACATGGTGCATATGCAGACGGGAGAACCAAGGAGGCAGCTCCAGTATTGTGGATTACATATTGTCAAAGAAACATGATTTGCATCTGATCACTCATTTTGGCATTAGCACAAACAGTCGGGACGAGAAGGTAGACTCGGACCACCTACCCCTTTTCTTGCATATGGAATGACAGGCTATCCGCGAACCTATTACCCCGAAATCTCGGGTGCCTCAGCTACGCTTGGATTATGACCATGCCAAGACTTATGTCCAGATTCTTGAGCATGACCTGAAGGGCATATTGCAGGTCCCCACACTACAGTAGCAGACAACCCAATTGACTCTAATGGTCATGATGGCTGCCGACAGGTGCTATGAGAGAGGGAGCTCGAGAAGGCCCCCAGGAGCTTCCACTTTTCCCCGCAACCAGTGGTTTGATGGTGAATGTAGGGAGTCAAAACGGTTTGGCCACTTACTCCTACTATCACCTATGATTTGCTGAAAATGAAACCTTTTTTGATGGTTTCCAAGCCTTCAAGTTAGATAAGTTTATCTTCTCTTATGACATGTTGCTGATTGAAAGGCAAATTCTCTTATTCAGAGATGCTATCATCATAGAGCAAAGCAGATGCACATGGAAAAGGCCCTATTCTCTGACACCCACCTTTCTAGTACTTTGCTATCCCACCAGATTGGACTGGCATTGGATGACAATTGGACCCGTTAGTTTCACACTTGGTTGTCATACTTGGTTGTCATTGATGATGATGAAGATGTTCCAGACCCCAATCTCTTTCTCCTACCTGAATTACACTAGTTAAAGTAGTTTTGTGCAATTTTTTGGTGAATACAGAGGTGAGCATAGCAGTGTTGGCTTATGCAATCGGCCCAAAACATAATGGTTCAACAAAGTTCCATACAAGGCTTGTATTATATTGGGTATCACGCTCGACTAGGCTTCAATATAAGGATGCATCTCTTGGGTATCAGACTCATCATAATTTTCTAGAGAATATCGAACTATGTATTTTAATTTACAACTATTATAAGGTTGGTTATAACTAAAGAACCTTCCCTTTTTGGGTTGCCCAAAGGGCAAACGCCTTCCTTGATGGGTCGATAGTGGGTTTAGAGGTTCCGTTGGCTGCCGACAATCAGCGCTAGAGTTCGATCTGGACGTCTAGTAGGGTTCTCTTTTTTTGGGTTGCCCGAAGGGCATACCCTAGGTGAGGATGGAGGAAGTGTGGTATATACTTACAATATCCCATTTCTAGGGCTAAGATTGCAGTAAAGGGAGGAATAAATCCTTAGGATCCCGATTCAAGGGATGGAGATAAGGCCCCAAAAGTAAAATCTTGAACCCTCTCCGCGAGCTGCTATTTTGGAAGTGCCGGTATCTCTAGATAGCCTCGGTTATGTTCGAGTTGCAAGCTCATGACCTCTGAACAGCCGATTTGTACAGGCCGGTTCTTCTTACGCCGGTTGTTTTTCATGCGATTTTGCCAGGGGTTTTAGGGATTTTATTTTTTCCTCTTCGTTTTTAGAAAGCTTATCCGATTACACGATCACTGATTGCAAGATATCACTGATTGCAAGGTGTCCGAGAAGGCGATTTGGAACACGTGGTTTGAGTTGGTAAGCAAACCCCTCTCCCTTAGAAGTGTTTTGCCATGAGGAACCATCCAGTTGTAGCATATTGGATTAGGTATTTTTTAATTTTTTCTGAGCCGATTCCATGATCTAAGTCAAGCAAGCAAATATGGCACTGATTGAAGATGCACAAACTTGGTTTGGTTTTTAAAGTTCACTCCCAAGACCTCATCCGCATTCCATTCCAAAGATCATGCAAGGTATAATAAGTTCTTGCTTATCTATTCATGGCGATACATTCATCCCATGGTTCTACTTAATATTTGTTTTTTGAGATGATAATCAAAACCATGTCTTGACGAGGTTCTCAGGCAACTATTTGAAAACTGGGTAAAGGTCTCTCTCTTGTGGTTTGAGCTATAGGAGAATCTTTTGAACCATAGCCAGCCTTTGTTTGAGCGCAGTGTACAGGTGGATCGTCAGACTCTGATTCAGATTCATTTTTTGCATATCTTCTTGCACACAGCCCAGATGTGTGGAGGAGATAATTCTGGTACGTTGAGATGTTGGATGCATGTTTCTGCGTTTTGCAGCATCTATGCGTTCTTGGTATTGCCAAGATGGTAAAAATGTTTGAAAGTTATTTCATGTTTGTACAACTACTGCTCCTATTTGTTGCAAAGTACATTAGGTCGATTTTGAGAAGTAAATGAACATGATTAGATCATTTTTAACTGTGGCAAAACTAAATCACTGAAGTTTATTTTATGTTTCCTTCACACAGGTGGAAATGCATCCAAGGTGTCAAGCCTCAGAAGCCACCAAAAGTTGAGAAGATGGACTTCAATTTCTGGACCATAATTTTATGGGCGCATCATGCTTTTTTACGTATCTCTAGCTCAAGAATTTGGATAAAGAGTTGATAAAATTTCATTTTTCATAGATTTAATTTTTTTTTTTTTGTCTACTTTGCAAGTAGAAAATGCCTTTTCTTCCTAATTTGACGTGTTGGCTCAAAGGTTTTCAGGCCAGACTTGGGAGTCTTCCTAAACGTGGATTGTGCGTAGTAAGCATCACCTTCCACAATATTTGTACTATTTATGTCTACTATGTTTATCATGTCCAAGGATGACCTATCTGGAGCCAATAGTAGTTGTAAAAATGTGTTTAATGATCATTGTTTCACTAATCTGCTTCACAACTTCTTCAAAGTTGGCATAAAATTTAGTGTTGGATTGAACTTAGATTATACGGATCGTAGAAGACGAGGAATATGTCTCTTGCCTTAGCATTTGCAATATGAGTGGTGGAGATCCCACACATTACACATGTATTTTTCTTATGCATGCTTTAAAGAGGAGTAGCTATTCCTTCTCACAGTAACAGAGGTATATGTTCTTTGGAAGTTTGTCTTTTGATGGTGTTCTTTATACATTCGTGATGATCTTCCTCATGACAAACGTTTGCTCTTTCTTTTTAGTTGCCAAGCTTTTATCCGGTTCTTACTATCAATATTTGGAACCATGGGGGATATCAGGAAATCTACAATTCAAGGTTAAAATAGACCAACATATGCCTCATCATGTTTGTAAGTTGTTGCCTTCTCCTGTAATTTTCCTTACTGTGGCTGGACAACCCAAGACTAGGGCTTTTGTTGTGTTGGATTATGGCAGACATTTTATTACTGCTGCCCATTATAGATTAGGGAACACCATCAACCCAGTATGGGAGCATCTAAAACAACCATTGCCATGTCAGCCATCTGCATGACGAAACCATGCAGTTGACTTTTGCCTGCCTATGGCTTTAAGGCTGAACTGACCTACATTTGGAAGATCATCTCTGCTGGGCATGTAAAGTACTCCATGAAATGCCTTTTAAGAATGTCATTTTTTGAATATCATGATAGCAGCTTATGTTTAACAGAGATAACTTAATAAATAAAGCACATACTGTGGTCTTATGCACAAAAGTCAAAGCCAGACATAGTTACTTGGAATATGAAATTTTCAATCAGCCAGAGGATCTGAGGAAGCCATGAAACTCAACCAGTTTTGGAGCTCTTTCAGCAATGCTTCAACAACATATAATTTCCCGGAGGTGAATGAGCATATAATGGGTCTGGCATCGCTGGGTCTATGTAAGCCTCATCCTGAATAAGCAATACGATTTCTATTTTTTTTTTACTTAGTAATATTTTGTTCATTTTCCTGGAAGCTCCTCCTTATAGAGAGTTTCCAGCTTGAATCCAGCTGCAGGCAGGGATATAGACCCAGTTATTTTACCAGGGGTTCAACAAGTTTCCAAAGAGTTTGCCTTATTTTTTAGTTCAAGCTAGAAGTTTTAGCTGTGACATCTTCTTTTTTTGTTATCCTAGCATGACAGCTCAGTAGGACATGCATGCAAAATATTTGTGGATGTTTTTTTTATTTATTTATTATTGAAGGACGTCAGTCTATTCATCATCACATCATGAATACATTCTACTTCACTTTATTCTACATATCACA
>JAANSK020289379.1:0-20124 GCA_011763485.2 Isoetes engelmannii
GCAAAGCCAGGGGGTGGAGGAGGTTTAAGGAAAGGGTTAGGGGATGGGGGGTAAAGATGGGGGGCAAAGCCAGGGGGTGAAGGAGGTTTAAGGAAAGGATTAGGCTTAGGGAATGGGGGGTAAAGATGGGGGGCAAAGCCAAGGGCCACGCAGATGAGGTTGTAGCAGATAGCGGCCTCTTGTTGGAAGTTACGGAGGAGGGTGCTGACGAGGCTATGCTCGAACGCATCAGTACAGGTGGCATGGGATGTGAGTGCACCGCTGAGCCAAGTGTGTATATCAGCGGCGAGCGAATAAGGGATGGTTTGGTTATGGCCCAGAATTGCTTGCTCCGCTGCAAGCATGAGTTGCATGGCGTCCTCTACCAGTTCAACGCAGTCTATCGCTGCAGCTTTTTGCCTTATAGCAACTGGTGTGTTGCGGCCTCGTAGAATATCTCGCATCCGGCCTGATAACGTCTGCAGCCCTTTTGCCCGACTATATGCTGCCTTTATTGCATTCAGTGCTTCTTGTCTAACTAGTGAATACGACGATTCTTCTCTCCTAGGACGACCACCAAGCAAGGCTGGTCTTCTGAAGCCATGTGGCTCAGGCCTTATGAAGCCATGCGCATCAGCAACCACCATCACCACCACCATTGCACCCAGTAGGCCTAGCGTCCATACTCTCGCTCCTTTCATAGTCTTGCTTGGTGTTGGTTGACGATTTCATTCTCTTTTATATCATTCTCCCTTTTTCTAGGTTCCTAAAAATATAATTGTATCATTCTCCCTTTTTTTACGTTCCTAAAAATATTAATGTCCCATTTGTATCATTCTCCCGCTTTGGTGACACAGAGGTAAAATCTATTTTAGGTCAATTCATATTTTAGGTTACTTCTTATGACACAGAGGTATATTTTAGGTCAATTCTATGCCTGAATGGCTCTAGATTAGATGTACTTGCACACAGCTTGAGTCAATTCTATGCCTGAATGCCTCAGCAGAGCACAAAGGGCTTGATTCTTCATGCCACAGTATTCGGGGTTGGGGCCCAGAATTTGGTTTTCCTCAGAGGTTTTAAGATAGTCTAGGCGAAGCTCGTCTGTAAAGTGGGCCGGATTGGACTAAATTCAACCCACAATTCCGCGTTTGGGCCTAGAATTTGGCCTTCTTCGGAGGTGTCGATACAGCCCAGGTAAAATTCGGCTCGGGAATTGGACGGGGCTAGCGGAAATTCGATATTCCGCGAGTAAGATTTCCGTAATTTTAGCTATCTAGAGCCGAATTTGGGGAAATTCAGATATAGTGGTGAAGCAGCGTGAAAATATTAGAAAAGGGCAAAAAAAACTAAGATGGAGATTTTGTAGTATGACGGTGTTGTCCGGAATTGGACGGATCAGCTTGTAGAAGCTGCGTTTATCTGGAACTGGCCGGATTTGCTCCAGGTCGAGTTGGTCGGATCTGATACAGACCTTGTGGGATTTGTAAGCACAGAATCGATTCATCCTTGTTTCCTTCCCTCTGCTGGTATCTTCTGTCTGTGTGTTGTGTTTAATCTAGTTCTGTGATTAAACCTCTGTGTGAGCATCCTTCGATGGATTCACCTGTCCTTTGTGGATTTGTTTATTTGTGAAGCATAGGAGAATCCTTTGTGGGTTTTGTGTGAAGTATTGGAGATAACATGGAGAAGATTGTAGAAGGTTGAGATGTGGATTGTTTTCTTTTCTGGGTTCAAATCCCATACTCAATAAGCTTCTGGTTCTGGTTCCTACAATTAGTATCAGAGCCTTGTCTAAAAGGGAGATGGCATCCAACAAAGTTGCCCCTTCAATATTACATGATGTCCATGTATACAAAGGAGGATCAGGATTCCAAGCATGGAAGATAAAGTTGAGAAGGCTTTAGAAACAGAAGGGCTTTGGGATTTAGTCTGTCGTCTTACAGAAATGGAGAAGCAAAGACGGGTAACTATAAAGACAGAGGCAGGAGAGACATTGGCAGAATCTGCGCAGGCTGCAAGGGATTCAGCTCAAGCAAAAGGTATTATCCTTTTAAAACTTGGTATGGTATTATTGCTTCAATTCATCATATGAATCCACGAAAGATGTGACAATGTTTATTGAATGAATATGAACAGTTAGTTGCATCTCAGAGACATAAATTGGAACAAGAATTAAGGATGCCTAATGATTAAGATTTAATGGAGTTGTTTGATAAAATAGAAGGAATATTTATGGTTATGGATCTAGAAGGTGCTGCACCTTTTTCTATTCAATAAAAAATACTCTATATCTCAGATATTTTTTCTGCATATGATGAAAATACTCAGATTTTGGGAGAGGTAGAGGAAGAGGTAGAAGCAAGGAAGTAAACAGAGAGGTAAACAGGAAGGTAATATGTTATGGTTGTGGAGATATTGGGCATATTAAGTCAAACTGCACAAGAATCAGAGGTCGTACATGCTATGCTTGCGAAGAAGGTGGTCACTTAGCAATATGTGTTCTAAAAGAGGAAGAGGATGAGGAAGCTTTCAAGGATCTTCTAGTAGGGTAACTTCTACAAGAAGCATTACCTTTTCGAAGCCATCCATAGGTCATGTATCATCAGAAGAAATTCCTGAAGAGGAGGTAAAATTGAATGCATTATTAAAGTCATGTAATGAAAACGTTGCTAACTCTGTGGCTATAGATTCGGTGCTGAAAAATCCGTGATGGGAAGTTCACACATATTAAGAAATTTGGAAACCAGTATGGAGCGAGGCAAGATGTAGAAGGTTGTGGTGTGCTAGATCTTATAGGAGAAGATGGTGGTTTTTGGGGTCATCTGCTTAGAAACGTAACAGTCTAAGGCAAACCATTATACGTCCAGGGCTATTCAAGACGAGAAAGCACTTGAACGTGCATGTGAATATGTAGAAAGGCAACAAATTTGAGCGGGTTCAGGCCAAGCAGTTTGAGATAGAATCTTTGCCAGGCAAGCCCAAGCAGTTGGATGTCTTGGATTATTCACAGGAAAAGTCCTGTAAGTTAAGATTCTTTATTCGTTCTGAACATGTACATTTAATTCATGTGTTGGATTATTCACATGAAGAGTCCTGTAAGTTATGGTTCTTTGTTCATTCTAAATGTGTACATTTAATTCAGGTATGTATCAAGTGGTTCGTTTCTTGCAGCAAACCTTGTGAAGACTCTATATATATTGAAGAATCTGCCACATTTTTTACTGGAGAGGATCTGCACTTGAGGTAAGTAACTTGTAATTACTATGATCTATGTAATGCTTGAATGGCATTTCTTTTCTGCATTTCCACAAGATGACCAATGCAAATGCATTGCATTGGTTTTAGGTCTGCTAGCTAACAGTTTCGTTTATTATTGCACATTACACATGCAGATTTGAAGTGCTCAAAAGGGAGCACAACCTTCCTTTAGCAACATCGTTGTTATGATGCTTTAGTTGTTTTATTGCCTACTATAATATACTGCTGTATTCATGCAGATGTTGCTCTTTCTTTCTTTGCGTGCCCAAGTTGTGCATGAGCAAGCACACTGCATTTTGTCCCGCACAAATCCAAATGTTCATCCAGATGTCAAAAACACTTCTTCTACCATTACAAATAGATATGCGTTTGATTGGACATATATTATACCTCAACGCAATATTCTTATATGCTTCATATCCCCCTTGGAGTCATAGTCGTCCTTTGACAATATTACATTCATATGAAGTTAACAACACAACATTTCGATTTTTGGATAACTATAGTATCACCAAGAAGACCAAAGTTACACCTTTAGAAATTACATCCGTAGTTTGCAGCTTTGGCCAAGTGAAATAGCCTTTTAAATGTACATGGTCTAACAGAATGGTATTTTCAACTGCCTTTGTTGCATTATACAAAGATTCTTTTTCCAAGTTTCTTGACATGGGATGTTCACATTAGATGCACTAGATAAAACACACATCGGTGCATTGAAGACTATGTACCAATGTCCCTAAAGAAACGTGCAAACTTGCAGTAATAGATGCAACAAAAAACCATGATTTTTGAAGCACATTTTTTGGATCTCTCAAATAAAATATTGATTCATGTTTGATAACTACCAATGACTGCACCTTCTGCATAGGGCGTGCATGTTTGATAACTACCAATGATTGCACCTTCTGCATAGGGCGCCAGCTCCGCCGGCGCTAAATTCTTGTATAGCAATAAAAATCCCAGACTGTCATCTACAAGAAATTATTGAACAAATCTCGACGTTCATTGCAATTATACGATATTCTATGATAGCATCTACACTCTTAAGCATTCTATGATAGCCTCTACGCTCCAAGAATGGAAGTCACTTTGGATAAAGTGCAGGAGTTCCAACAAAAACTAAATTTGTATGACAGCCTCGCAAGACAACATCGACACCCAGATTCATGATAAATGCCAGATGATTGCAATGAACATTTTAAAACTTCATAAGTTATATTCAACCTTTTATAAAGACAAATCTTCAATTTACGGCGAACAACCATATATGCCCACTAGACATAGTTTTATTGTTTTTTTAATTTAACCCCGACGAAAAGCCCAGCAACGCTGGGCACTATTTCTAGTATATCTATGTGATCCTTCGTGAAGTCAAGGGTAAAAAAGCAAGTAATGCATGGAAACAAGATTGCTACGATAATGGTAAGGGTGGCGAGAATAATTCTTTCACTTGTCCCATTAACTTGTGGGGAAAAAAACAACTTTTATTCGCTACAACTTAACAAAGTTATCAAAATTCCTTACTTGTATTTTATATTCCTCATGTTTTGAGGTTTTCAAAATATACATTAAGTGTAATCTCTTCCTGGAATTTCATGATGCTCTTGATTCAAGATGGATTGATCGATTGTCAATAACATTAACTAGCAACAAGCCTATGCAACAAGCCTATGAAAGGGTCCTCTTGCAGATGTGAAATAGAGTGTCTATAACACGAAACACACTTGGTTTTATGAATCTACTTGAAATATTGAGATAGAGTTATCTTTACCGTGTCGCTTTTCACACTTAAGCATAAAGTACTCATGTTAAGCATTGTACATCTAATTCAACATCTTCAAAATAAGTGTTGTACATTTAATTCAACATCTACAAAACAATCTCAAATGCTCAGAGCTATATCTTAAGTCAGTCCTTTTGTGTTTTTATGAGCAGTGATGTTCAGAGTTGCACATTCACCTACTATTTGTACATCTGAAACTAGCATTCAAGCTGTATAAAACATTCAGCGTCAATCACGACATATGACTTCCAACCAAATAAAACGCTATTAATATAGCACCAAATGGACAAGAGGTAAGCATTAAATTCCCATTGCTTCTTCATACTGTGCAGACTAATCTCCTAAGCAATCGACATTCCATTTCCTTACAAAACAGATTGCAGACAACTCCAAACAACACGCAAGAAAGTTACATCTAGGCTCCGTCGTGAAAGCTTTGCAAGCCCAGCTAACATATGACAAGATTTAATCTACTAGGTTTACCTACTTCCGTTGCTATTTACGTTAGTTCTAACAAAAAATTACATGTCATAGATCTATTATCAATGCTACAATCACAATCATTATATTTTTTTCGGCATATTCTTAAATATTTTTTTCACAATCATGTGCGATGCAATGATCATATTGGATGCCATACTGTAAAAAATTCCTATTCCTAGTTGTTTCACCATACAAAAGCCTTCTACATTCATCTACCCAAAGCAATAGTCTATACCTCGTACAAAAATAGCATGAGTCCATTAGTTGTTTCAAATGTTTATTTGTTAGAAAGAAATCAAACCATGGTTCATAATAACCTTTAATGACATCCTAGTTTGGCTCCTTAGTAAAGCTTCCTCTTTTCGTCTTTCCTAGTTCTTCTTTGTTTTTTCCTATCCTACCCTTTCCCCAACCCTGCGTTTCTGCTAGTTTTTTTATTGAAGGATATTTCTATTCATTGTCAACATGAAGTACAGCTTAACTCTATGTGATATCAATCCATCCGCATAGTCCAATCGGATATGGGAAGGTAATCACATTGTAAAAATAAATACTCTTACATCACAAATGCCTGAAAAAACTTTCCCACATATCTTGGCCTGTTGCTTCGTCCGCCATAGCACCAAATTGCTTGCTGAGTTTAGATTCAAGAGAGGTCAAAATAGCAGAAGAGTGTGTATATTTCTGAAAGAACACAAAGGTTCTTCGTCTGTTCCATATGATCCAAAGAAGCCAGCTTTTGTATAAGTGTATGGCCATTTTCTTATAAAAGGACCATCTCGAGGGATATAATCCTAATACAATATGTACAAGAGGAGAGGTCCCAACTGGTCTGGACGTCAATACAGTCAATAAAACAAGGCTCTATTATTTTATTCACGTAATCACACATTGGACATGCAGGACTAACTTGTGCGTCAAATTTGCATACCAAATGGTTAGTCCTTGGAGCTCTGTAGATGATTTGCCAGATGAGAGTTTGTACTTTTGATGGAAGCGGATTCTTCCATACTTGTTTCCAGATTCTTTTCAATCCATTTTCAGTTATCTGTGTCGACCATTTTGGCGATATGTATAGTAACTCGTTTGAGTGGAGGTTATAACAATTACTAACGGAGCAACATTCCTCCAAGACCTCATGAGTTACCATAAACTTTCCTACCATAGGTCTTGCATAGTAGGGAATATTCTCTACCACTAATTCCCATATTTTCTTATCCCCTCACGCAAGTTGAATCCCTCCTGGAAGTCGTGCCACGAAAGGAGAACACCTTGAGAATACCAGTCACCCACATATGTAGCGTTCACATGAGAACCCTCTTTGCCGCTGCTGCAACCAAATAACGGCAGCCATCGTGACTTTTTAACAAATTTGACTCACATGAATTATGCAAAAAATAACTCCAGCTGCACCGCCTAATTAGCAGCAGCCAAATTTGGCTGCAAACGCAAAATTTTCAACAGCTCGTTGTCCACAAAACAGACCCGTTTGTTGATGACGAACCTACAACTATTCAAATCGATCCAACTTTTGATTCAACAATCATTTATAAGATCACTGATTTGTGAAGCTGTTCTACCAAGTTCAATTTGTGGAATGTATTCCCTTGACCGAGAAGTTGATTCTGATCCTTTTTGTTGTGAAGAAAGCAATCAGATCACACACGCATTTGAGGATAATCATGAGGATTCCTTATTCGATCACATTTGGGAATTGATTCTTTCTTTGTGTGGCAATTTCCTGCTACTTATGCTGCTTCAAAATAGAAGAACTCGCAGGCAGTACTGGATTTATCGTCGCCAAGTGACATTCTGGACTGAAGTGAGCTCAAAATTGTGGCTTGAATCTGGTATGTCTGGGGATTTGATTTTCTTTAGATGATATAGAATGCGTGCATCTAGTTTTGAAAAGCTTTTACAATTACTAATTCCGCACATTCCTCAAGCTGATCTGGATAAAATGGTTAGAGAGCCAATGGATAAAATCAAAGCAGTGGATGTGGTTGTATGGAGACTTGCACATAATGAGAAGGAATTTGTTTGTTCGAAGATGTTTGGATTGGGTGCAAGTACAGTGCATAAATACACAAGAATTGTTGTTGACATTATCGATAGCATATTGACGGGATACATATTCCTTTCAGAAGAGCTCCAATGAAGAAATTTGGTATTGCAGATTATTGGTGTCGACATCATTTTCATTTAATTCTTTTGCAAGCAGTATGTGATACATCATTGACATTCTGGGATGTTTGTTGTGATGCTCCTGGTGGTGCACATGATACTAATCACTTTTACAGATCTGCATTATTCGCAAAATTGTCACGTAGAACTATTCTACGTGGACCAAGTAGACGACTGGATGGTAGACGTGTGCTACCTTTTCTTGTTGCAGATTCTGGATATCCTGCATCTGAATATATGTTAGTTGTGAAGAGGAAGAAGCGCTCTGATCAACAAGAAGTTATCAAGTTTTCAAAGCATTTATCACAAGCTAGAGTCGTGATTGAAAATTCCTTTGCATTCTTAAAGGGCCGCTGGAACATTCTTAAAGAGCTCCTAGTGAAGACGCCTCATGCACCTAAAGTGGTTATTGCATGTTGTGTTCTGCATAACTTCCTGCAATTGGAAGACGAAGCATATTATTTTGATAAAGTCATTCTTTTTGGAGGAGAGCCTTTGAATCAAAGTGACACGCTATGAAGACGCGATGGGAAGCTTCTTCGCGATACTGTTTTCAACTATATGATGGAGAAACATCATTTTTGAATTATGTATTTGCTAAATTTCATTTTGGTATCAATTTGGATAGGCCATTGCAATCGATTGCATACAAGTATGAAAAACTTTTTTTGATTATAAAATCCATTGCAACACTACAAAGATTTGATCACACAAAACTGTTCAAAATCAAGAACACACAAAATTTGAACAATACTTCTCAAAAGCCTGAAAATGCAAGGATTATGGATCAAAGAATCCGGAGGATGGCATGCTGCTGCCAGGAAGATCGAATATACTTGTACTCTTACTTTGAAGCTGTATTTGGATCTGCATTTTCATTTGTGCAAGTTGCAACTGCAACTCTTCTTTTCATTTGCTTGCTTCAAGCTCCAACAGTTCCCGTCTACGTACATCATCCTCTCTCCTAGCCTCAGCTTCTTGTCTAGCTTGCAAGAGTCTCTCTTCAGCTTTTCTATGCTGCGACAACTCCATGAGCTTCAAATCTTTCTGTATGGAAGTTATATCATGCATGGCCTGTGCCAAAATAGTTGCAGCAGCTTCGTACACTCCTCGTTCCTCCTGGCTCTAGTTTTCTTACCTTTCAAACCAGAAGAAGCCTTCTTCAATTCTTTGCTAGGAGGAATCCCTAACTCTGATTCCTTGCTTTCAAGATCTTGATTATCTTCTACATCTTCAGTTTCAGAAACTACCTGAGAAGAAATAGACTTGGAAGATTTGGGGGTGACAACTACATACTCTGACTGTGGAGCATATTCTGGCTCTGAAACACTATTCCGCGCACGATGTTTCTTTCTTACAACAATGCATTCCTCAGCATTAATAGAATCAACTTTTTCGTCTCACCTTGCTTGCGCTTAACGCTCGGACGAAAACCACCATCTGTGGATCCTCCAGGGAGACCAATAACTTTAGCAGATTCACCTAGAACCGCATCAAACTGCTTAAAAAAATCCCAATTGCTTGGTACGGAGCCAGTTCTTGATTCCTTGGCCTTTTCAGATTTGAATTTCTTGATAAGACAATCAATCTTATTCTTTACCTGTTTCATTGTGTATGCTGTCTTCAAGTCTTCATTCAAGCGATCAGCAACAGAGGTGTAATCTTTGGTACAAAAATTTCCCCCTCTTAATTGTTCAGCTTCATATCTGCGTATTCTTCTACAAGCTTCTCAACAACATGGAAAGGCCATAACTGTTGTTTCTGATTGCTTTGGAAATTCTGGACCTGCAACTCCTCAGCATCAGATTCATCTTGAATCTTCTCTTCTTGGGCATCTAATTGGGTTGACGGGACAATTTCAATTGCCTCTTCATCCGATACTTCCAGAGGGATGGAGTTTAGATCAACCATTTTTTTTGTAGATGGATCAAACTGCTACAGGATCAGGCTAGTGCAAAATCGATTTGATGGGTCTGGAAAGAAATAGGGATGCTGGATCAGACCAGTGCAAAATCTGCTTGATGGATCCGGAAGGAATTAGGGATCGACTTGATGGAGATTTGAATCAGGGATCCGGAAGGAATCAGGAATCGATTTGATGGAGAATTGAATCAGGGATGCTGGATTAGCAAAATCGATTTGATGTGTCCGGAAGAGGATGTGCACCCAGAAGCAGCCGATGATCTTTTCGTTTCTTCCATGTGAATATAACATTTTCTTGCAGCCCAATTGCAGCCACGTGTTGCAGCCAGCCGTTTCCAGCAATAGCTGTTTCCACGTGCACGATTCATCGTGGCGGAGTCAATCGGCCAAGCAGCTTTGACGCCCACTGTTGTAGTTTGCCGTTGCTACAAAAAAAAAAAAAAAAAAAAAAACACATATGTGAATGTTCCAATAGTTGATACTGAGTGATGACCACCCCCGTTGGCTCCTTATATCCACTAAGGAAAATAAAGGCCTCGGATCACCGTTAGTTTCTATGGCTAACCACCATACATGCATCGCAATTGTATGACAGGTTTCTATACTCAGTTGCCATAAATCTCTAACTGCTCCCCAAGTCTTAAGCCTTTCAAGAAAGATATGCACCAGGATAAGGCTTCAACTTGTAAACGAGTGCCCATGACAAAGCAACCTACATGGACACTTTACCACAAGGGATATAATGCTGCAATGACCGCTTCGACAGTCGAGGATCTGTTGATTCCAATCGGAATACCCAACAGTTTCAATGAACTGCATTTCGAGATCACCTTCCAAGGATATTGATTAATAATAGCGGGTGGAGGTTCTTCAAGTGGCCACAAGGCAGCGCACTTGTTCCAGTTCAGAAAACATCCTGATGCCATCGAAAATATATCAAGAAGTTTCTTTGCACTAAGCAGATTATCATCCGTTGGCTCCAAGAAAAGAAAAGTATCATCCGCGTATTGGCTACATACCTGCTGAGTATCATCACACATAGCGAGCCCCTTAATAATACGCTCTTTTGCCCCAGATAGAAGTAACTCGGAAAGACCTTCGGCCACAATATTGAAAAGGAATGGCGCTAGGGGGCACTCCTGCCTAATACCTCTGCCATTTGGAAAGATGGGAGAGGTCTCGCCGAAAGGAACTACAGATTCATGACTGGTGTGAAGAAACTTCATCATTACTGACGTGAACTCTACTTCACAGCCAAAGGCCAAGAGCATCTTCTCAAGAAAAGACCAGCTTACACTGTCATATGCTTTTTTGAAATCTAATTTCAAATATATGACTTTTTGTTGCGTTTTCCTTGCCCAATGTAACCCTTCAAAAGCTACCAATAAATTGCTGAAAATACTCCTTTTAGGTAAAAAAAAACTTGATTGTACATCATAAATGTGCTCCATGAGAATTGGCTTCAGCCTTTCCGCATAACCCTTCGCAATAATCTTGTAAAATGAAGATAACAATGTAATTGGTCTCCATTCACTGATCGTTCTGGGCTCCTTCACTTTTGGTATTAATGTAATACATCCTGTATTGAGCCTTTTGTCAAGGAACTTCCTTTCCAAAAAATCTGTGTGTTGAACCCGGTTCCTCTTCCAGGCCAACACCCACAAAATATCAATTGAAAACCATAGCCAGAAACCAAAAACTTGCACCAAAATTTCGATCTTCAATTGAAAAAAACAAATACAAAATCATCCCCTTGCAAGGGACCTTCAAATCATTTATGGAGGGGGCTGCCACACCCCTCCTTGAGCATTGCCACCATGCCCCAATGAAGAACGTGAAGGGAAGAGGTAGAGAAAGCATCTCCTCAAAATATTTATAGTTTTTACAATAAAATCTGCACTGTTCAATATCCACCTCTTCATCAAGGCCATTAAAAGCACCTCTTCATCTTCTCCCTTCAATTCTTCACCTCTTCATCTCCGACGTACATTACATTGTTAAAATATTTTAACTATTGCCCCAAATTACATTGATTAACCATTGCCCCAAATTATATCAATGGTCTTCAAAAACATGTTGAACCATTTGTGGTTCGACACTGTGTATGCATTATACACAAACGGCTCTATCCAATGCAAAAACTCAATGGGAATTCCATCTATACCTGGACACTTACCTTTTGCCAATGAAAAAGTTGCTTCTCTTATCTCCTCCCTAGACAAAGAAGCTCCCAATACTTCCCTTTGAGATTGGGATAGTTTAGACCGTACTTTGGCAAATGCTCTCAAAGCAATCCAGCAAATCCAGTTCCTTTTGTTCAAGGAAGCTTTTGAAATAATTATATAGGTACTCCTTAATTTTATGAGGATCGTTGAACGTTGCCCCTTCTTCATTCTGCGGAGAAGTAAGTGTAGCCGAATGTCTCTTCTTTGTCTTGCAACCCTAAAAAAGAGCTTGGAGCATCTACCTCCTTCTCTAATCTATGAAAGACGAGCCTTTACTTTTGCCTCCAAGACTTTAGCTTCTTCTATGCTTTTGATTTCTTCCAAGATTTCTCTCTCTGGCCTTCCTAGAGTCACACCACCCTTTCTGAGGTGTGAAAGCTCTTGATAAAGAGAATCCAGTCTTTCTCTCTCTTGCCTTACCTTGTTTTCCCCCATTCTTTTGCAAACTTCTTGACAACAGCAAGAGATGACACCATAAGCCTCCATACTTGTCTTATTCAAACTATGCTCCATCAAACCCTTTTGCAATATGATTTAAACTCAGGGTCCCCTAGGTATCAGGTGCTCAACTTAAAGACTGACCCGATGAGCTTCAGATCGTTCAACAGACTAGTGCTTTGTGGTCTGAAATAGAGTTGTCTAACAGGTTTAACCGAAATAGAGTAGGGCAACAGCCAGATGCAACAAGATTTATATAACACTTATCATGACTGGAGTAAGCCCTGCCTTCTCCCATATGACCATTGCACCAAGTAAATCCTCCGTCAATTTGTAACTCTGATAACTGGATTTTTGCCAAAAGATTAACTGATTGCTCCTTCTCAAAACCCGCCACAATCTCTGTAGCATTACCAACTTTATCCTTTCTACTTTCCATCATATTAAAATCTCCAACAAGCATCCATGCAATGTTATTGTTGCCAAATCGTTTGGTCTTGTTCTTAATTGAAGCCCACAAAGTTCCTTTCTTCCTTGCGACGTTATGTGTGTACACATTAACTAAGCCCCATTCTTGCCCCCCTTATATTCCATGTTATTATACAACATCTGCCAAAATTATCCACATAGGTAGATGATACCTTAATTTCCTTCCTCCATGCAAAATTAGAGTCCCTGCACTGGATTTTCCACTCGTGGAGGCTATCCCTATAAAATTAGCACCTAACGGGTCCAAAAGACGTCCTATTTCTTCGTCCCCGCATCTATGCTCATGTAAACAAATGATATTGGCTTAATCCTTGTCAAAGCTAAAGCTAATCTACTTCCTTTCACCTCTGATGACTTCACCCCCTTAATGTTCCAACTTAGAATCTTATAATCCATTTGTCAAAATAGATTTCTTCCTTTTTGATGTCACCTTGCTCGCCTCTTCTTCACCCTGCCTATTTTTCTTACGAGATTCATGATCATCATTCTTTCCTTCCTCGCATACTTCCTCTATCACCAGATCTGTCCACCTAGTGAAGGGGTATCCTGTCTAGCGGGTCAAGGAAATGATCTTGTGGGGCATCGAGGCACATCAAATCTCCGTGTTCCCATGCATGTTGTTCTCTTGTCTCAATGTTTTGAGCGACCATGAGATCATGACAACTAGTTCCCCTTGGCCCTTTTCCTTTAACAAATTTCCATTCCGAGTCTAATGCTTGTGGGCTCCGTCCAGCCAATCCATGACTGGTCAATGGAACAGAGAGACAACTAGCATTAGCTCCGGGTGCATTTTCCAACTGAGTATTTTTATCTATTTCTTGATTGTCTGCGCTTTATTCTCATCAAGGGCAGCTAAGAAAACGCTTGAAGATTTATCTTTATCTGACGCTTGCTTGTTCCAATGGTTCACATGACATGTTCAAGATGTTTTTTGGGCTTTTTTTAGTTTTTTTTTCATAAAACTAACGTTTATAGTTTGGTCTTTATAAACATAATGAAAATGCTTTTGAACCTTCATTAGCCAAATCTCTTGCATGATATCTATTTATAATAAGAAGTCAGATCCTTGTCATAAAATTGTTGATTATTAATCCTTTGTTATCTTAAACTGTTGAACTTAATATGGTTCTTGCTATGGTGACGTTTTTATTTCTCAAAATTATTATATAGAATATATTATATATTATTTATATAGATTACCTTTTTTTTTTAAATAAATTGAAGATTGTGTATTATATTTATATTTTGGAGTATGAAAAGAAAAAACTTTTTTAACGGGAGATTTTACCCCTTTAGCCTAATAATAATAAAATAACTTAAATATTGTGAGTATAACAGATGTTAAGAATAAGTATAAGGTTTGCACTTAACATCATAACAGAGAACAAAAATAGAAAATAGAAAATAGAACTTAGAAAATGTATATAAATTATACTTTGAATTTATAAATCATAAAATTTATAAATCAGTGATTTTTTCACACTTTTGAAAATTATTGATTGTCAGACTGTTAGAAAAAAAATGCCCTTTTTAAAAAACTAATATTCTATAATGTTTTAAATTTTGTTCTAATTGTAGGTATATTGCCAATATTTGAAACTGAATTTTATATTAAATAAAACATTATTATAATAATAGATAATATTTATTTATTAAAGAATTCTTAAACTAAGAAAGCTTTTCTTCATGGGGCTAATTGTAGTATGTTGCATTAAATAAAACATTATTTATAATAGTAGATAATATTTATTTATTAAAGAATTCTTAAACTAAGAAAGCTTTTCTTCATGGGGTTTGTTATCTTTTTCGACTATATATGGCGTTTTGTGGTGGAGGGGCATTCTGGACCATTGGAGCCCAGAATATTCCCCTCTTAATTCCACATCTACGGCTTACAAGATTTTGAGCCCAAAAAGTCTTGCACAGACCCAAGGTCTCGATTGCGTCCATAGCAAACAACATCTGAAGTAAAAATAACATGACTATTAGTCCAAACCACCAAAAAACATATGAAAGTGTATTAGCCAGTTCTATCTGCTGCAAACCCAGACCACCCGCATGTTGCATCAGAGCTGGAGGATTCGAACCTCCAGGCCACCACGACCTCACCAGAGCCCCAAAACATATCAAAACCTTATCAGATAGTTCCCACCCCTGCCTGTTGAAACAACGGAAACCATATTTGAATAGTTCGGAGTTGCAAGGATTTAAAAGCCCACAATGGAAATCCTGAACCAGTTTGGAGTCATAGCCTCTCTTTGCTGGAGCCTGCAAGTGCATCTATATCCCGCTAGATCGAAAACAAGGGACGATTAGGAACAAGTATAAGCAAGCTTCGGTTTGGGGCAAAAAGGAAGATTAAAGTATGAATGGTATGATTTACCTGCTGGCCAGTGTTTCAGAGAAAGAAATACAGTCGACTATGTTGGTATGTAAATAGGGGAGAAGCTTGTATCAGACTCAGAAAATGAAAGGGGTAAACATGATGCTTAGTTTTACCTCAGCAAGAAGCATAGCCGATTCCTCATCTTGGGCATCATTCGAAAACAGGGGATAAGCTGTAGCATTCGTACCTGGGCTGTAACGATATTCCAATCCTTGAAATCGCCACCTCCTACAAAGAAATTTTCCGTTGGAAACTCTCTGCTTGCTGCTAGCGCTCGCTCCTTCGCAATCGACCTCCCTGCTTGCAGCACTTGCTCCTTCGCAGAAGCAATAGAAAATAGAAAGGGGCGTGGAATCTTATCCACGCCCTAGAAACTCGGCTTAAAAAAACCCCAACCCCTAAAAATTTAGCACCCGAATTGGGGCTATGATTTTGGCTTGTATGTATAAAAAACTATATTTTTGGAGCAATTGGAGCTGCTTAAAGTCATTTAGCTGTTTGAACCTATGCAAAAAAAGCCTCCCCCAATGAAACTCAATAAGGACACATTATTATTAAAGAATTCTTACACTAATATGGTAAAGAATTGATAAATCAAGAAATAATATAAATATATAAAAATCTAGAATATTTTAATAAAAGTAGACATTCTAATGATGGACTGGGGCCACTCTTCCAATGGGTTGTGTGCCAAATTATACAATCTCGCCATATATTACTGTCAGAAGCAGTTTCAGAGATTGAACAGATTGAGGATTTTGAAAAAGACAAGAAAAGGATTGCAGATGCAATTCAGTATAAAGATCTTGCATTGCAATACGACAGTTTACTAATACGGTTCAAAGCTCTCTTAAAGTGTTACAGTCCACAGTGGATGAATTTGAATAGTATAAAAAGCAGCCTGCCCACATTAGAAAAGGTTCTGGACAAGGTTCTGTGGATGTAAATGAGCTTGTAGCATCTGCTAGTTTCGTATTTGCTTTGTCGCATATTTCCTAGATCCTAGATTTTTTTTTTTAACGTAAAATTACTCAAGCAATTTTTTGTTTATGTATATATTATTAAGTTATTTTAACAAAGTTATATCTCTCTCATATGCAAGTTCTTGCTTATAAAACTAACGTCTATAGTTTGGTCTTTATAAACATAATAAAAATGCTTTTGAACCTTCATTAGCCACATCTCTTGCATGATATCTACTTAATTAAGAAGTCGGATCCTTATCATAAAATTATTGATTAATTTATTTATTTTTTTAACTGTCGAACTTAATATGGTTCTTGTTACGGTGATGTTTCTATTTCTCAAATTTGTTATATAGAATAAATTATATATTATTTATATAGAATACCACATCCCCCCCCCCCCCTTTTTTAATTGAAGATTGTGTATTATATTTATATTTTAGTATGAAAAGACATTTTTACCCCTTTAGCCTAATAATAATAAAATAACTTAAATATTGTGAGTATTTAGATGCTAAGAATAAATATAAGGTCTGCACTTAAAATCATAGCGGAGAAGAGATAGTAGAATTTAGAAAATGTATATAAATTATACAATGAATTTTTAAATCATAAATTTCATAAATCAGTTATAAATATGTTATTTATTATTTTTTCACACTTTTGAAAATTATTGATTGTCAGACTTTTAAAAATAAATTCCGTTTTTGAAAACTAATATTCTATAATGTTTTAATTTTGCTCTAATTGTAGGTATATTGCCAATATTTGAAACCGAATTTTATATTAAATAAAATATTAATACTTATATAATAGTAGATAAGATGTATTTATAAAAGAATTATTAAAATAAGATGGTAAATAATCGATAAATAAAGAAATAATATAAATATAAACACTAGAATATTTTAATAAAAGTAGACATTATAGCGAAGGGCAGAGCTGCTCTTCTAACGGAAGCAGCATCTGCAACATCCACAAGGGATGTGTGCCAAATGATACAATCTCGCCATATATTACTGTCAGAAGCAGTTTTAGAGATCGTAAAGTTCAATTGTAGTTTGCCTTTACTAGTTTGCTAGCATGTTATATGTCATAAGCTTTACGTTTTGTTTAATAGTATTTTATGATTTTGTCAGGAGAAATGCGTGATGATTATTCGTGGTGGTGCGGTGAGTCTATTAGCTGAAGAGGAAAAGAAGTTTTTCAAGAAGATGAAGTATGCTTTGAGAAGGTTCTTCTCGAATACCACTTTGTCTTGGACAGATCCAAAACTCTTACAGCCCAAAAAAGATGTTTGGAGGTACGCTAATAGCCATTTTGGAGTAGGAATTTCACGAAAATGGTTGTTACAGAAGTTGGGCAAATGGCAAAGTCGTCGTCGTGACAAACATAGAGGTAAGATACCTCTATGTATTCTTCAGTTGCTGATGCGGAAGACTTACCTGAAAACATGCTATTGTATTCTTCAGTTGCTGCAGAAGACCCATCTAAAAAGCCGAGTGACTTGGATGACGAAAGTTGGACAACAACATTAGCGTGGGTGAACAACCACGACAACACTAAACAACCACGACAACACTAAACAACGGGCGGCACGCAACAAGCAAGTTACCTCCCAAGCTCGGTAGTGGAGGATTAGCAGCAGTTGAGGCAAGTATACTTAGTATGTTTGGAATAATTCCTTCACGAGAGCATTTGGAAATTGCAAGAGATAATGGAAGGAAGAGGCTTGTAGCTGTTTTGGAGCAGGATAACATTCCATTGAAGGATCCAGCTAAGCCAGTTAGTGAAGTGTACAAAGAAGATTATAATCGGAAATGTACTGAATTGATGTGCCCTTTAAGAGAAGCTGCGCACCGCTTACATCACTTCCGGTGAACAATGAATGTAGATCGCAGAGTTGTATATAATTGTTTGTAAATAAATACAAAGACTTGAAGTGTATAAAATTTTTCCCTTAAGACTTGAAGTATATAAGGCAAAAATAGTATATGTTGTCCATTTGACTTTTGGTATATCTGCCTTATATAACTATTGACAGTTTTGTTTTGTTCTTCTAGTTGCAGCCTCATTTATGGGAGTATCTATAAGGTCAGTTTTTCCTTGCATTTCTTAACTCGAACTTATTATTGACCTCCTGTTTACAGTTTTACTCCTGAGATAACAGTGTGGAACAATACACCCCATAAATAACTATTTGAAGAATTTGGAGTACAAAATATAACAGTGTGTAAACTTATTACTGCTGTTTGTTGCTGAGATATCTAAGGATCTATTTGGACATGGGATATTCCATTTCTTATCTGCATAAGGGTCATTTCCCATTCGCCTTTAGGTTAAGTTAGCTTAACTGGATGGTTATCTCTTAACTTAACAAAAAGTAGGTTGTTCTTTTCCATTAAGGTCGTTAAGTTAAGACTAACTTAACGGATATCAAAGATATGCATTCCTATTATACCCATTAAGAACCAGTTAGATTAATTTCAAAACATGAACTTAACCTAACATGTATCATGAATTTGTGCTTCCTACTTTCGGTTAAGCGATTTGGTTAGGTTAGAGATAACTAAGTCCGTTTCTCACTTTCAGTTAAGAAATTCCGTTAAGTTAAAGATTGCTAAAGTGATTCGTTGGTTGTTGGCTGCACTACTGCTTTCCATTATAGAGCCTAGAGTGCATACTTATAAAAAAGGAAACGTATACACAATGCTACATTGTTGGCATTTGTGTAATGTAAAATTGGCATTTTGTTTTTTGAATTTCCAACATTAACTTCTAAGCAAGTATTATTTGCAATGGTTATTAATTTTCGGGCATCGATTTCACAACTAATATGCGTTGTGACTGGGTCATCTTATAACGTTCGGCGCGTGAAACCCTAGCTCAAAAGTTATCTTGTATGTATTCACATAAATAAGCTGCATCAAACCTAGGTCTACAACTTTGAATTAATTAACCTATGGAAATGACATTATTGAATGCTTATGCACACTTATGTATCCTTGAGAGCATGCAATAATCCAATCATCCAAGTTGACGTTTGATATGATATGTTATCTACAAATTTAAGTTGAGATTGAAGTGGATGGATTTATTGAATAACCTTATTGGATAAGGTGTTGAGGGCATGTAGTTTCAAAGCATATGAAAGGTCTTAATTTATCCATGTGTGTGAGCATGGTAGTATTCCGTATCCCATATGACTTCTTTTTATGCCCTCCTCCCCCCAAATGAATAGTACAAACAAAGTCTTAGCAACAAATTATAAATTCAAAAGTAATATTGCAAATAATTGTTCAAAGATATCGATGCATCTGCTTCATTGTTTGACCTGATCTGATCTGATCAACTTTGAAGCTTCAAGTGATATGATCTAATCTCATCTGATCAAGTGATATCATTGAAGCTTCAAATCTGATCTTTCAAGTGTTTCTGCTTCAAAGATGTGATGCAGATGCTGCAAAAGCATTGCAAGAGGCCCCTGCATTTGAAAGTGTGCTTTGAAGCTTAAGATCAGTTTTTAAATTTCATGTTTCCATCTAGTGATAAGCCTCAACTAGGACTTTCTTAAAGCATGATTACACAGCCTTGACATAACGTTTCAACCTCACTTTCTTTATCAAATTATGTCTTCATTAGACCAACTAGTACTAGACCATTGGGTTAAATCATAGGCAAACACTGTTCATATGGTAATGAGTGAGGCAATTACATTTAAACAATGGATACTCCATCTTTACGATGAACGCAAAGCCCGGGACCGTCTCTACATCACTGCCTCTATGATTTTCCTTGATGCAAATCGCAAAAAAACCAATTTCACAATCTAATTTTATTGTAGTGTACAATATAGATTTGATATCTAATTTTACCTCCTACACTATTTCTATAAACTACAAGGAAATGGCCCTATGCTCCAGAGAACTACCACTACAAGAGATTGGCCATTTAACAACGTCCATATCGACGTCTGTGCCACGTCTGCTCGCGTCGCACTTACGACGG
>JAANSK020289380.1:0-10552 GCA_011763485.2 Isoetes engelmannii
ACACGGCATCAAAATGCAAAGATTGGAGAGTATCAGAGGTGATAATTATTAATCTAAATAGCCGAGAACAAAGTACAGAAAGGAAGCATTTACGGCATGACTTTTGGCCGTGCGCAGCCAAGTGCTTTTAAGTGCTTTACGTGCTAAGTGCTTTCGCGTTTTTTTGGGTAGCATTACCATATTTACACCCTTCTGCCTGTGTTAACAGGCCATGAAATCTTAACGCAAGAAAAAGAAGAGGGAACATCTAGAAACGTATGACCAACTTCTTAAACACCAATGATTGGGAACATAAGACACAACAAAATGCTATATATGACACAATAAAATGTTAACTACGTATAGTTGTTAGAAGTTTGGACAACAGATGTGGGCTTGTAAGTTCATAAAAGAACAAAGATATGATTTTCAGCCATGATCTGAGCTACAAGAGCAGCCTTTCTAGTATTTGGTTTAGACCCAGTCCAAGAAAATGAAATCAGTCCCAACTAACTAGGAAATTTTAGAGCATATTAAATGTAGAGAAAATTTCGTTGGCATCTACTGCTTGGCAAACTCTACATAAATTCTTCTTTACACATATGTTGTACCAAATGTACTATAGGAAGCCATTTTCATTCAAAACAATAGCAGCACTAAAGAAGCCCTACTATCTATTCTGTCTGACAGCTCAGATCTTTACATTGCTCAATATATTACAATATGCAAGAATTAAGGCAGATCTAACCTGATTCTCATTGCTTCCACTGTCATCATTAATTCTTTGGTTTATTGAAGGTCCTGCTTGCTTTTCCAAGGGTTATTCTAAAGTATCCCATTGAAGGTCCAAATGTGATTCCCGTTAGGCCGCCCGTCTTGGATACAAACATCCAAAAATGAAGATAGAAATTCTGCAATGTTACCGAGTTGCACACTTTTAATTTACAAACAAAGTGAATGGAATGGAGTCCATAACAACTACGGCAGCTGGTACCTTAAAAAGCATCACGGGTAGCTTTCGAAATATTTTCCTGGCCGTACACTACTTGCTCTGCTACTTCTCTAACCTAGAATGAAATCTGTTCATCTTAATCTGCTTCTTGGGCTTTCTATCCAGGAGCTTCAGTCAGAGTTAAAAAAAAAGGAGAAATAAGGGATGAGGATGGAGGAAGAAAGAAAGAAAATATGCAATGCCTGCTCTATTCACGGGAATAAATACGTAGATAAGCCTGTCTAGACATAAAAAGCGCACTTCAGTTCATGCATGTTTAGCTGAAGAAGGCATAAGTCCCAAATAAATTTCTTGAGGAGCACTACCACCAGAAAGAAAGATGGCTCCACAGAGTCCAGAACTCTTGTTGTTCATGCACAAGAGCTTTAGTTGAAGAATCATAATGATTGCCTCGTTCAAATCCACTGACTATTGCTCATTTGGGTCAAGCAGAGAAATCCTTTCATATGGGGCTTATAGGATTCAAAATTAGGAAATGGATTAATACAGATTCATCAAGGTTTTAGGCAAGAAACAAGTCAATAATGTTGATCAAAATTATTACAAGATCCTTAAAAGCACAAACTTCAATGTACCGTGAGAATAGCCTCATTAATGATCCACATTCTACACGTTATGTAGCAAAATAGATGCTAGCACATTGCAATTTGACACAAAAATTACATCCATACCTGTGAGAGGAAGCAAACGTTGCAGGCCATCACATTCTTCATGATGATGAGGAGAACCTGGCATGTTGAAATGAACAACCAAAGTTTCTCTTCTTGTATGAAGCCAAACTCCTCAAAAGAATCAAATAAAGAATGAGCCACTCTACTAGGCATAAAACCTTACTAGATGAGTGATAAAACATCATTCTAAATCCAAATTTCAAATACCAGTGATAATACCTTTCGTTACAATGTAAATACTCGAATGCCATAATCACAATCTGCAAGCATTAAAGGTCAACCCCGAGGGTGAGAAATTAGATGTACAGATTCCATATTAAAATAACATCAATGCATACGTCAAAAAAATGAAAATTTTTGGTTAAAATAACCAGAAGGTGGCGTGGTGGAAATGTCTCTGCCCCGGGGAGGATGGAGGTTTGGTCATCCTAGATTTGGCATTGCACAGCAAGGTGTTGGTCTCCAAGTTCGTATGGAGTATTTTGCAGGATGGAGCGTCCTCACCTGGGGCGGCATTGCTGTTGCAGTCCCTTCGTCACTGTGTGGCGTTTGGGAAGCCTACTGTGCATGTGGAGTTGCCGTGGGCATTGTTGTATGGGCTCAAGCCTTTCCCGCATGCATCCCCCTTCCTCACCGGGGTGTTGCGGGCGTGGGACCATGTCCGGGTGCTGTTCCAGCTGGATCCTGCCGCGGTGTATCATCACTCTTCACCCTTCTTGTGGGTTCCTCTGCCTCCGGAGCAATTGCCTCTGGCCGCCACTATGCACGCCCGGACACAGGCCTGCTGGAGGCGGGCGGGGATGCTCACTCTGGAGGACTGGTATTGGGATGGCCAGGTTGCATCATGGGAGTCCTTCCGAGCACGGTTTGGTCTGAGAGCCAGTGACTGGACTATTTGGGAGCAGGTGGCCCGTTGTATTCCACTGCACATACCTGTACTGCTTCAGGGGGACGTGGTGGTGCGGGCTTGGAAGGTTCATCCCGATGTTGATGTTGCGTGCTTCGTGCGATCTGCCTACCGCACGTTAGTCATCCATGACACTTTGCCTCCATCTGGTAAGTGGTCTCTGCGGCTTCCGGGCTCTCGCTGGCGCTCCGTCTGGGTGTGGACGTGGAGTACCCTTCCCCCCCGAAGGTCAGGGTGCTCCTATGGCAGGTGGTGCACCGTTCTATCCGGGTGAATGCCCGGGTGAGCAGATTCAGGCCAGGGGTGAGTCCTCTGTGCCCTTGTTGTGGTCTTCATCCAGAGACGGTGGAGCATTGTTTGGTCCTTTGCCCTCATCTACACGCGGATTGGGACTGGGTTCAGGCTCGGCTCCAGGTTCGGCTGATCAGCCAGCACTTGCTCCTGCATTTGTATCCAGGTGCTTGGTCTCTTCCGTGGAAGCAAGCCTTGCACTTATGTGTGGCTTGGTTAGTCTGGCTGATCTGGAAACGAAGGCGGCTGTGGATTTTTCAGGGAGTCCGTAGCCTTCGGCCTCCTTGATCCCCCGGCTGAGGTACAAGTTGTTTCAGAGCTTTCAAGTGTTTCCGGAGTTGGCGCAACGGAAGTTTGCCATCTGGCGAGACTTCCTGGGGATAGTGGATGATGATGGATGCTTTGTTCAGTTGTAGTTGAGAGGATGATGGAGTGGTGGGGTATCGCGGCCTCTTTGGGGTAGCTCTTCTTGCTCCTCACTCACCTTGTACCATTGTCATTCTTTTAATACAATGAGAAAAGTACTTCAAAAAAAAAAAATAATAATAATAACCAGAAGAAACTGGTAAGTACTCCTATAGAGAAGCTATTGTAACACCAAGCATGGGCACATCATAGAGTTCAAGAATGGTAAATAGATGCTCCATCCATGCTAAGGAATGTGATTTAGGTTATGAATGGCTCAAAGGGATCCGCTGTTTGCAGAGAAACAAAAGATTAAGATTGTAAAGACAATTCTACAGAGCAATCATGTTTCTTAACCCTGGCTCACTTCCCGAAAACGTGGAATACGAGTCACCAATAGCCTTGTTATGCCCTGCAACAATCAACATGAAATTCAATATTTATATAATTGGTTAAGGGCAAGCTGATAAACGGTTGAAATCAAAGACATCGAGAAGCAACTACATTTTCACCACAACGCATGCAAAGGCTTTCGATTTCATGCAAAGGTGTAGATGGATCATCTAATGCCACTTCGCCCGCTACTTTGCCCACATCCATCGATTAAGCCATTTGAATACTGTAGTAGAACCAGAAAATATTCATATTTCCTACACTCCATACATTCATATTATAAAAAATAAACAGCTTGATTCATGCTCGGGTCAGATACAAAATCTAGTTCACATGCACAATGCATGCCAAAAATAGCGTGCAATTTTTGCATTTGTTTCGTCTCGTAAATGTATCTTCCTTAGTCGCCAAAGAAGCATCTAATCCTCATTTGCTTCCTTTATGATTCACAAGTATAGCTTGAAAGGTAAGCATGCATAAAGGTATACAACTAAATAATGATAAGATACAAAGACAAGAACTTGCTGTTGATCACGGACTTATGATGAAACAGGATCTTAAAGAAATGCTAAGGCCCTTGCCATTCCAGGTAGCTAAAGATGGCATTTCTTTGGCTTGCATTTCCATCATTTTTCATTTTATCTTAGTATCTGTATGTCTAATCTATAGTTCTGTTGCTTTTTTTGCATGTTTCGTTGAACCAGACCCTGTGTTGCTGGTACAGATTACTTTCTCCAATTTTTTGCTGGTGGTAGCATCTGCTTAAGACTTTACTGGCTGCCTTCTTTACTAGGTGATGTCTAAGTGGTTTTTTCAGTGCAGGATTTGCGCCATCATAGTGATGATGCAAAGGATACTAAAAATCAAAAGTGCAAACTAGGTTTGTATATATTTAATTATGCTCAGAGCATGGTGTTTATAAGCTGGAATTTTAGTCATTTGAATGCAGGTGGGATCTAACAAGTAATCTCTGTGGCACATCACAACACAAGCGGGATACCCAGCACAATATTTCTTGCTTATATCGTCTTTGTTTCAAATCCACGAAAAAAAAATGGCCCTTAATGCTTCAATTCAAAGCTCCATTACATTTAAGAAATTAAATAACAGTTACTCTAAAACAACGTACATACCTGAACAGTGAATGCTAAGTGCATGGAAGCTTTGGAGCGGCCTGTCAAATATCTCAATCCTGGCTAACGTGTACGGATAGAAGCTCAAAATGTCTCGTTGGTTCTTTGCCAACAGAAACAAACAATCACATCAGTTCTGTATCTTTGTTGGCAAGTGCGATCATACCTGTTGTATCACAATAGAGCAACAGAGCAAGGGATAGTAGATGCTAGGGTAAAAAAATGACCATAAGCTAGAGAAAAACTACTAGCCTGGGATCTAAAAAGAATCACAGACATACGAATCCGAGCAAAGACTCCATGCACTTGGCCCACGATCAAAGAAAACGAGCTTTGTCGGAGAAGAGGGAAGGGAATTTCCCTAGAATTTCTAATTTCCAAGACCGTCTACTTCGAAATTAAGACACCTAACGACTGTAGTTGAAATTGGCTGACGTGGCTGAACACATGGATAGGCTAGAATTCAAGGATTTAGGTGACCTCAAGTTAGGCAACCCTGCTAAAGATTATTATTATTTTTTCACATCATTCTTTCACTATAATAAAGCTGTAAGTTTGTGGATTAAATTGTTGAATAACCACTTATTGTTACTTACAACATTTCACTAGCATAATTTTCTATAGTAGTTTACCATCATGGCTTCTTGTAGTAGTTTGTTTATTTGGTTTTTGTTATATGTTTATAATAGTGCTTTATTATACGTTTTAAGTATGTGGTTTAGTTAGTAATGTAGCCCATGGCTTTATTTGTACAACTTATAAGTGGTTTACTAGGAATGTTATCTCCATCTTCTCATATAAACCAATGCAAAAATATCTCAATTCCTTGCAGAGCATATAGGTCTTGCATCTAAAACCTATTTTATCTTGAGACAAATCACTAGTATTTTAGATAATGCATCTAATATTGGTTTAGTAAACATAATAAGATATGCTCAACTTGAAAATTATTGCTAATTTGAAAATATAAGCAATCAGTTAGTTACTGTGAGTTTGTCTATAATCAGAAAACCAATTTAAGAAGCATTACTAGCTCATAAAATAAGCTCTATGCCCACGTTTTGAAGATCCACATGATGCCCATCTAAGCCAGAAAAAGTCGGCTTTAGGCCAAAAAAAAACTCTGCAGCGCCCTAATCTGCTAAATCTTCCCTATTACTCCAAATACTTCATTCTATAGTCTAAATATTGCATGCATGCAAGCGGCTGGTTGTTGGTCTATGTTTGGAGTACAACTAGGCTCTAGAAGTATGATTTATCTGCGTTTCAAGATAAGCAGATAATCTGCTTCTTGAGGCTACTTGGCATGTTCCCTCTAGAGGATTTAAGTCGGTTTCCTCCTCCTTTGTCCCTATCAGCCATTCTCAAGCCTCTCCTCCTTAGGTCACTTGTCCCAACCCCCCACCCTCTCGTGCCTTTAGGCTCTTTTTAGCTCAGCCCTTTATAGTTCTCAAGTGTTTCTTGGTTGGGTCAACATATTATTTGCCGTTGATTTGGTATATAACAAGCATATTTTCTTTTTCATCTCCTCCAGTCGTAGGGTTTGCCCTTTGGCCAACCCAAAAAGAAAGAGAGAATGTCAACGACTTGCAAAAGTATACATGCTTTATGAAAATTTCTCCTTATTGACTCACTTTTCCAAAAACAAAAGATAAATAGATTTGATAGTTTACCTAGTAAGAAAAATTGTTTGGACGCACACGATGAAAAAGAGAGAATATGAATAACTTGCAAAAGTATACATGTTTTACAATCATTTCTCTTTACTAATTCACTTTTCCAAACAAAGCAGAGTTGGTGTGATGATCCTGACCACTTGATGGGCCAGCATACGTATTTATGTACATATGTATATGCTTGACATGCATGCAAACTGGAGCTAAAAATAAGCAAAGTCATTAATATTTAAAGTGATTCTGGAAAAGGAGTTTTGGGAAACTTTTTGGAGACAGAGTAAAGAGGCAGCGCCTTGTGGAAGCAAGAGCTTGAAGATTCAGCATCAATCTTCTTTTCAGGTGGGGATTTCCAATGGTTCAAAATTGAGTTATCTAAGCTGCTTGAATCGTGCTTTTTAGGTAAAGAATTCAGGAATAATTTATAATACCTTGATAGAGCCTGCAAGGCAAAGTTGAAACTTGTATGCATTCTATGCATTTGATGAGATATTATGTGGAATAGGAAGAGGGAGTCAATTCTGGTGTGAGCCCCGGTGCTGGCAGTAGCCAGGCTGCCCTGCTTACACCAGAATCACAACCTCGACCATTCCACAACGTCAAGATAAGGTATGGCTTGGAGGTCTGCCGGTGTTGTTGGCTATGACAGAGTCTGCCGGAGTTGCTGGCTATGGCAGAGTTTGTTGGAGTTGCTGGCTATGCCAGAGTTCAGGTTTCAGCTATGGCTATGGCTTGGGGTCTGTCGGAGTTGCTGGCTATGCTAGAGTTTGCCGGAGTTCGGTAGTTTCTCGCCTTCGACCATGTTCCTCGATTGCACAGGTGCAGAGGTAACTGCTTGTAACATGTGCCAGATGTGGGTTGAGAGGATATGCACGTACGAGGTTCACCCCACCAACCTCGCTACAGGGCTTAGAATGTAAGCTGGCTGAGCGTTATCCTACTAACGGGGCCTGTATGTAGGCTGGCTGAGTTTCCTAGTGTCTCGGAGCTATGTGTATGATGTTTTGGTACTTTGGATATGTTCTTGTTTGTGATTGTATTTTCTTGGTCATATTGTCATTGTCTAGCATTGCACCATAGGATCTTGATTTTTGATTTGTTTATGTTTCGTTATCCAAGACTACAAGATATTTGTAAGTATGAACAATAGCTATAGACCCCATTTAGTCACGAGGACTAACCCCTTTGCGTGCATGCAGTTATTGAGCAAGGTGGTACTCGGGATAGCAGCGGTACTAATCAGGATCTTGGATGAGTTTAGAAGTTTCTAGAAGAGAAAGCTTTAGTTTAATGTTCAATTATATCTATTATGGATGTTATTTCCTTTGAATTTATGTAATAACTGATGGATATTAGATATACAAGAATGGATCATTCTCAATTGCAAATGGAAGATTAAATTCTTCAGATATACAAGAATGGATCGTTCTCAATTGCAAATTGAAAATTAAATTCTTCAACTATATTACAGTTTTTATAAAGTTTTCATACCAACCTAAATCTAGCCTTAAGTTTAGACAAGGTCCCCAGTGGCCAAGACGGTCAACTCGGCAGGCTCATCATAGTCAAGAAAGAGAAATATTCGCGGGTGCCTAAACTTCTTGTAAAATATAAAGTTAGTATTCCTCTTCACTTTTCCAAACATAGGGAAGGCGGGAAAGAGAAATGTTCGTGGCTGCCTAAAATTCTTGTAAATTATAAAGTTATTAATGAAGTAAAGAAAGACACTAATTTTCTCTGCTTACATTCTATTGTGTTATCATTGTGAGACATGTGAGGCATGATAACTTCCGTGACATGATGCACACCACCTGCCTACCTTGATTTCAAAATTCATTCTTTTAGGGTTTGATGTGGTCAGATATAGAAATTTTAAATGTGGTTTCACGCAATTTGAAGCAAGTGCCAATCCTATGTAGACAAGCACTAAAACACTAGATGTAGTTTGTCAAATAGTTAAATTGGTGGTTTTATATTATGAGAAGTGCAGTATCTAAGCATATGATTTCCTTTTAAGAAATGTTTCAATAATGTTATGGGGAATTGGGAAGCAATCCAAGCTATGATCTTCCTTTTAAGAAATGTTTTAATAATGTAGTGGGAAATATTGTCAAGCCACGTCAAGCAAGCAAATCGGGTCTGCGTTCTTGCTCAGAATGAAAATCGGGGCTCCATTCTTGCTGGGTGACCCGCAAAAGCAGGTAAGAAGCTCCGTCAATTTCCTCGACGCTGCTGAATGGAAGCAGGTCCACTATTCTCAGACCTGCTATTGGCAATCATGCCTAATGGCGCTCCCGCCAGTAGCAGGTATAGGAATAGTGTCCCTTTCCATTCCACATTACAAAAAGTGTTATTCATAAAAGACACACACTTTGACATTTGCTTAGGGACGCCTCACATGTGGGCATCAAACGGCTTGAAAGCGGCTCGAAAACGTCAAGCCGGGCTGGAACTGCTCCAACAGTTCGACCATAACCGGCTCTAACGTCTTACCGTCTGGCTAAAAATTTGTTCATGTGAATGGTGTTAATTCCACGTGTGAGGCGTCCCTTACCAAACAAAGACGTTTGCTTACCAAACATTCAACGAAAGTAGGCTAAGCGCATTTGACGGCCACGATGAAGGAGTGGGTAAATCGCCACCGCTAAAAGTGCACCGTCTGAGGCGCTTTAATTTCTCGAGCAGATGCTGTGCAAACGCGGGCCAGCCACTCTCATTCTCTGCTCCGATCTTCAATTTTGCTTTGCATTTGACAGCCCATTTCTTAAATCCAAATCTGAATCTGATATGCAGGGCAGGATGTGGAGCTCAAGTTGAGCATTTTGATCCAACTTTTATCTGCTTAAGCTTAGATCTCGTAGCAGATTCTTACCATGGCGAAGCAGAGCAAACCTGCAAATTATTGGGGCGACATGCCGGAAGAAGAGTTCTATTCGTCACAGGGCATCAAGCATTCCTCGCAGTATTTTGATACTCCAAGCGGAAGGATCTTTACTCAATCTTTTCTTCCCTTGAATCAACCTCCAAAAGCCATAGTTTGCCTTACTCATGGCTACGGCAGCGATGCAGGATGGCTATTTCAGAGCTTGGCGATATTAATGGCGCAATGGCGCTATGGCGCCTTTACGGCGGATCTGTTAGGTCATGGCCGATCAGAAGGTGTTCATGGCTATGTCTATGATGTGCACAAATTCGCAGAGACATCGCTTCTTTACTTTAAATCTGTTAGGGAATCTTTGCCATACAAGGATCTGCCAAGGTTTTTATTTGGCGAATCCATGGGAGGAGGTATAACCCTACTTATGCATTAAGATCCTGAAGGCTGGGATGGGATTATTCTTTCTGCTCCATTGATTATGATTCCTGATGGTATGAAACCATCCCTGATTCATCTGTATGGATACAGGATGCTGATGCTTGGATTTGCTGATTCATGGGCTGTTATGCCTGAGAACAACATAGTTAGAAAGGCTATCAGGGATCCAGAAAGAGGTAAACTTATTGGCGGAAATCCTAGACGTTACACAGGTAAGCCTAGGGTTGGAACTATGAGAGAACTTGTTGGCATGTGTGCATATCTGATGAAGAATCTGGAGAAGGTTAAAGCTCCTTTTCTTGTTATGCATGGAACTGATGATGTTGTTGCTGATCCAACTGCTAGCCAAGAGCTGTATAATAGAGCTCAAAGTCAGGACAAAACCCTCAAATTGTATGATGGTATGCGCCATTCTCTTTTCCAAGGTGAGTCTGAAGAGAACAAACTATTATCACTTCTCAAATCAAACTTTGGTTAGATCAGCATGTGTAAAAGTTCCTTTTCTTTTAAGAATTTCTTTCTAGCAGTGGAGCTTATAGCATCTATTATGTTTGTTACTTGGTACTTTGATCAAGGTCAGCATTGGCCATCAGACTTGATCTTGCCGAATTGATTGTCAATTAGGAAAAATCATGTATTTAACATGAAATTGAGGTGCCTTATGACATCCAACAACTGACTCTATGCCCTGTTTTTTGTTAGAACAAGACAGAAGAGAACAAGAGAACACAATAAAGAAGACAGGTATGCACCACAACAGAAGAAGATGTTT
>JAANSK020289391.1:0-10552 GCA_011763485.2 Isoetes engelmannii
ACCTGGAAACTGGGAATGGAGTCCCCAACCTCCATTCCCCTACAATATAGAACTTGGGGAGGGATTTTTTTTTTTTTGGATCAGAGATTCCGCAGCAAGAATAGAGATTTAGGATTCGTCAATAACAAAAGAACACAGAACACAGATTTATGATCTGACTAAATAAAACTCAGGAATCAGATCCGGAAGATTTTACCTAAACTCAGAGCTTAAAGCTCTGGCACAACACAACACACAGCTCCAGCACCTGCGAAGAACAAAACTCAGAGATCTGGCAACGAGACACATGCGGGATTCACATGCAAGTCTTTTTTAGAGTTCTGCTGCACCATAGCAGGGCACTGATGCGGCCAGGGCTTCTGTGTGCATTCCAGTTCTGTTCTTGCTGTGGGCATTCCTCCTACGGCCAAGCATCGCTGGTCGAAAACGAAGCATGTGAACCATGGACAGGCAACAGAAACCCAGCGGCGGAACCAAACCCTTATTGTTTGCCTTCGTAGATGAGACTGCCGAAACCAAGATTTGCCAGAACCCCATAGCACCGCCTGAAGCGCCGACCAAGCCAAATTTACGGCATTAAACCGGTGCCCCGTACTCTGCGAAGCAAAAACTACCAGGTTAGGTCCAAGAAAACGGATCTGATACAAAGAGGTAAACCAAAATCAAAGCAAAAACCGATCAAAAGGGGCTTAAGGAAAAGAAAAGAAAAAAGCACAATGAAACCCATCCGCAAGAGGAGGCACGTCGAAAACTAAGCATCAGTGCGGCCGCAAACCCTAAAGAAAACCTAACCTAAAACCTGTGCATCCGGTCAGGCGGAATAGGTGATCCCTATTTGCATTCCGCAGTGGAGGGGGAAGGCACGTGGCAGCAGCAGAAGGCACGCCACAAAAAAATGCCGACCCAAGTTCTATATTGGAGCACTGAATCTGCATGAAAAGAAACGCCACGCAGGAATAGAAAGCCCTAAGCCGCTTTATTTGCCCGCCATGGCTGTCGCTTTGGTTGCCCGCCATTCGGATTGAAAAGGGAAGAAAAACAATGAAGAATTTTGAATACATGAAGCAATAAATGCAGGATAGAGTTTGCACAAGCTTAGATTTACTAGCAGAGTTTGTACAAGCTTAGATTTAGTAGCAGATATGGAAGAGTTTGTACAAGCTTAGATTTAGTAGCAGATATGGAAGAACAGATACACAACGCAGGAGTGATTAGAAGTCAGATTAAAAATAACATGTTAAAAAGCTGATGCAAAAGGAAACTGAATATAGTTTTTTTGAAACTATATATAGTTTCCATCAGTTTCCTTGGAAGGATAACCCAAATAGGGCGTAGATAAATTCATCGGCTAATTATGGGTCCTGCAACCACACATTAGCTAAGCACAGATGAGACAAGCATTATGTCAACTTCTACTTCTTTTTTTAAACATTGATTTTTTTAGCATCCCATTTTCGTGCATTATTTAAGGCTCCCTCCATAGGACCAGTTTCACGTCTAGGTACACTTTCACTATATGACGTGCTCATTTTCTAGATAGCCTTTAAATGAACTGCAAAGATGAACCTTTACATTCCTCTCAAATAGCCTGCCTTCTCGCCCCCAATCAAAATGCTGCGTAAAATACTCCGTCGCAAGCAGCCCATAGTTCCTTTAATCAGTCGAGGCGACGGAGCTAAACTTTCAAAGGAGCTCGGACTTCTTCAGCTCATTGCAATTGGTACACGATCTATGTCTCATTCTTACCTCTCATTTTCTTATACTGTAAGAATCAATAGCATGATTTAAGAGAATGGGCATTCTGTTTGCAATGCACTTATTTTTTTGCATTATTCTTATCCACTATTATTCACTACATAATCAAACTTATAAAGAACTGTTAATTCTAATTTTGTGCTGCGGTTTACTTTTGGTGTAAATAATGAGATGCACAGCAAGCAATCTTCGTAATGTTCAATGTCTTCTTGTAAAGCTTTGCTTTTTAATGTGTTTTAAGGGGTTTATGCATTTGCACAGATTAAGCTCTGTTTTTTATGGGTTGTAAGGGGTTTATACACATGCACAGGTACCGGCACAACAATTGGAGCTGGTATTTTTATCCTGGCTGGGACAGTTGCGCGGGAGAAAACCGGGCCTGCTCTGCCTATCTCATTCGTCATTGCAGGTTTAGCTGCAGCATTATCGGGACTTTGTTATGCTGAGCTTGCTAGTCGTTTCCCTTCTGCAGGCAGTGCATATCATTATGCACATACATGCATTGGAGAAGGGTAACTCTCTCGCTTACAGTTATCAATAATATTGATTTATTTAGCTTGACAATGTGGATCTTCGATTAAGGAATGGAACAATGTTTGACATCTCAGATTTGCATGGCTTGTTGGTTGGGCACTTCTTCTTGAGTACACTGTTACTGGGGCAACTGTGGCAAGAGGCATTTCTCCAAATCTGGTATACTTTAGCATTTTTTAAGCTCTTCCAACGTATTTCGTATACACATGCAAGATTGCTTCTTTATAGTGGGAAGCTACGGCGAACGAAGCAATATACTCCTAATGCTTTATGCTGCTCTCTCCAGTTCATTGTTATCGTCGTCTATCATAGGTCACGGAGGTCACTGTCATTCATGCCGTATTGACATTGAATTGCTGCTATGTTCTTTTCTGAACTGCTCCCAATTAGAGCATGAACAAACAATAGCTCTCTATATTTCTTTAGAGAGATTCAAAATTCATATACTGTGGCATGAGAATACAATGCTCGGAGTTCAAAGCAGTTAGTTAATTCATAGCCTTAGTTTTGCATGATTGAGATACCTCACCTTAGTTTCATTGTCTTGCCCCCGAGAACTGCTGTAATGTCTATATTCAGTAAAGTGGTTGACTACCTAGTTCCAGGTTCTCTAGGAAGAATGTGATGAACGCCCCCTACTATTTCACTGGATGATAATGGCACTACGTTGATGCAGCAGGAAGGAAATTATTTCATGACATATGAGAGTACAATTGCATGGGGTCTATACAAGAAAATTTGTGTGGTAAATGGTGCTGAAGTGTTTCCTGTAGAGAAGCTGTAGTTGTGGGTTCGAATCCCACTGTCTGCACTAAACTTGGTGGGACCATATTATATTTCGTCTTTGAGAGTGTATGCAATGATTTAAGGCGATTTAAAGAAGTCTGTCCTGGTCAGTTGCTGTACCTAACATAAATGCAATATAGACTTGTCCTCAATTTGTTGCATATGACAATCTCTATTCCCTTGGCAAGCCAACCCACCTCCCTCCCTCCCTCCCTTAAACTTTCGTTTGCTCATGGTTGGCCTTTTTCTCATGGGCATGAAGTCAGGGAAACACTATGTATCCAGGGTTCATGACCATCCCTACTGATGTATATGTGCCATAAGATGTTAAAGGCTCTGTTGAAAATTTGAGATTCTGCCCATCTCTATCTTCCTCATCTCTAGACCATGCTTAGATTCATTCCTTTCCTGCGTACTTGGCTTCTATTCTCAGGTTTTGTGGGTGGTTAGAGTAGGGTTTTCAGAAGACTCAAACTCTGTATCCTATCTTCATTCATTCTCTTCAAGTGCATTTCAATCAGATTAAACAGATGCACAACTCCACTATTCTCACAATGAAGTGTGGCAGATTGAGCATTCTTGGAACTCAAGTAAGAAATGCAGCAGTAATAGACGTTCTTGTAATAGACCTATTATTGAAGTCACTACAAAAAATCACTGCTTTAGTGGAGTCAGTTTTGGCACTTAAGTAACAGCTCTTTGAACAGATAATGGCAGGAAATGTCCTTCTCATCATTTTGATGGGTTCCTTATTAGCAATGGCATCCAGAAAGGATTAATAGTTCTTTCTGCAGAAGCAGAATGAAATGGCTGAAATTGATTGAACTCAGCAACAGCAGATTGTATTTTTATACTATAAACCCAGGGTCATCTCCTGGAATCATCCACAAGTATCATGAGATACCGGCATAGGGCAGATATCTGGAGTTGGTTTCAGTGGTTTGAGTGCACGAAATGGGACGACTGTTGGAGAAGCGCCTGGACATGCTTGTCAAAACAACAATCATCACATTCCAAATTAGCTCTCTTCAAGTTTGGAGCCATGGTATCATACTTGTGCCTTACAGCCAAGCTACCAAGGTGTCTAAAGGGGCATGCCACAAGTATTCTTTGAAAAACGTACCAAATAGGTTAGCATTCAAATTGAACTAACCACTGTGATTAAGATACCTATGTTCTACAGGTTTGAGCTTTTTCCTTGACAAATTTGAGAGAGGATTCTTTTCTAAATATAAACTTCTCCTCTGGTGAACAGAACTGAATTTATGATACACAGAATTCAGCCACACCTTTAAACCAGGAACTCGATTTAGTTCTTTTATAGACTTGACCATGTCATTATTGTGTAGCTTAACTGCACAATACCCGACTACTACTCTGTCACATCTCGTGTCATGCACAATTATTTACAAATTTCATTGCATTGGCAGACCTTTAAAGTAAATTGCTATTTTGGTTGAGATAGATTTGTACATCTAAGTTTCCATACATATTTATTACTAGGCGCTTTTGGTTGGGGGGGCAGAAAAAATGCCACAATGGCTGGTTCGTAGACCCATTTTTGGAACAGGAATTATTATTGACCCATGTGCTGGTATTCTAGTTATCCTTGTGTCGGGGCTGCTTTGCTTGGGAATAAAAGAGGTGGGTTGTACTCAACTTCTCTGTACTGCAGCATAAGGTTCATCTCTATAACTTTTCTGCACAGAGTGCAGGGACACAATCCGTTATCACAAGTGGGCTCGTTGGTGTTCTCCTTTTAGACATCATTCTGGGTGGATGGATTGGTGCGAAAACTGGTTGGCAAGGATACAATCTCGACACAGGGTGAGACTTTTTCACCTTCAGCTAAAACGTTCGCATGGATTCATATGTTATGTAAAGTATGCTTAGATGGGAAGTTTATATCAATATTTTATTGTTCTCCCAGTGACCCACACAAATTGGCTACCTATATTGTGACATGCCCCTGAAGTAAGTGTGGCATGGGCTATAATGGTTCACTTGTTTGTCATACCTTAGGAGTGTTTTATGGATGTTTCAGTGGACAGAACATAACATTGAAAGAAGTTAACAAAATTTGAAAGATTTGACTATCTTTAAGTTGGAATTGACTGGGCCAACATCAGGAGGAAATGCAAGATTCTTATGAATAATGCTGTTATATAACTAATTCAAGATTTTATAAGCTCTATAACATGAATCTATGAATGCAAAAGCGAAGCCATCTCTCTTGAGTGCACATAGCTGCTTCTTATTTCTGCGTTAACTGGAGTTTAGTCCCTTTCCAAGCATAATAGAGACATGGATTGTATTGCAGGTACTTTCCTTATGGATTTGAAGGAGTTTTCAAAGGATCTGCAACGCTTTTCTTTTCTTACATTGGGTTTGATGCAATTGCTAGCACTGCCGAAGAGGTAAGAGATATTAACTGCATTTTTAGATGGTATTGGCGACTTCATAAATCTTCTGATATACAGGTCAAAAATCCAAAACGTGATTTGCCCCTCGGCATTGCTGGTTCTCTGCTTATATGCATCACCTTATATACTCTGGTTTCGGTTATGTTAGTAGGCATTGTCCCCTTTGATCAGATAAATATTGATACGCCACTGTCGAGTGCGTTTTCAGCATATGGCATGAAGTGGGCCATGTAATATTCTGCATTTGCTTTTCCTTTCTTGATCATGTTGGTTATTTATAAAGAATGCCTATAGGTACCTCGAAGCAGCAGGGGCACTAGCAGCTATGCTGTCAACCCTTTTAGGATCTTTCATTCCTCAGGTTGATCTATTTTATTGAATACCTTTTTTCTTTTGTCTTTTTGAAGCTAGGTTGTCTGATTTGTTTTTTTGTGCAGCCCAGAATATTAATGACTATGTCACAAGATGGTTTGCTCCCATCCATTTTTGGAATCATTAACAGGCTTACAGCAGTTCCTATATATAGCACGCTGATCCCTGGATTTATTGGTGCTGTTATATCATTTGTATCGGATATAGAGGAATTGTCAGAATTGGTAATGCCCCTCTGCTTTTTTCCTTCAATAAGTTCGAAATCATAAGATCATATCTTTGTAGTAATAGAGGGAAAAATGTAGAGATACAAATTAATTGCCACATGAGCACATATCTAATTATCCAGACCAATATTCTATGGCTTTTCTGACAGTTAATTACCAATCACTAAGAGACAAGCACTTAGTTAATTTATAAGTTGGATGGTATATTGAGTTATACTTGTTATGCGAATACAACAGCTAGTAAATATCCTCATCTTCACTGTCAGGCTGGCGAGATCCAGCTGAAGAATAAACCAAGGCTATAGAATTAAATTTGGCATAGCTTTTGTCAGATACAGTTGCTCGGTATGATTACCATCATATCATAGGCATGTCGCAATTTGGATATTAGGCAGCAAGAATCAAGAGACACAAGACAAGAAACAAGGGGGTAACGAGCAAGCAGTGAATAGCTAAATTCGTGTATAGGAGAGCAGAATACAACTTCATAGGATGCAGGTGTCCATGATAATAAGAACAATAAACTTCTATGTCTGGTACAAAAGCTAGCTGATTTTCTCCACGAAGATGCAAGAACTAGCCAGGAATCACTCTCGAGCAAACCCTATGCTGACCAGGTTATTTAATCTGGTCATCTTTACTACAAGAAGATCGAGCTTCCCCAAGTTGACATTGATTTTCGTCTTGAAAATAAGAAAGCATGTACGTTTCAATCTTCATGATCAGTCTCCTCACATCCTGCGCAAGAGAACTTTCAAAAACCTACTCAACCCCGCTACCATGTTGAGCCATGATAGAAAACACACAGGTCCTATGACGGAAAGCAGCTGAGAATTCACATAAAAAATTAATCTCTACATGCAATATCCCTGAGTGTTCCTATAACGATATTGTTTAATTAGATAGTATACTTGTTGACAGAATGCTAACAATACCCTTGAAACGATAAAAAGAAGGGAAACTAAATCACGTCAACTTTACTCTAATATGTAGCTAGGAGCACGCAGAGGCATAAACAAAAATCAACGAAATGAGGTGCGCATATATATGTAGGACATGCTATCAACAAAGTCCCATGTCATCCGGTGCCATGCCAGCAAAGCAATTGTTAGATGAGTCAGCATATTGGTTTGGACGTCTATGAGATTGATTTTTTATAAGCATTTCCACTTCTTCAGGTGCTTGTATTGCAAATATTCTTAGATGTAAGTCCTGTTGGCAAAGTCCTGTCCTATGTTACATCTCAATTCCATAAGCAGGGATAGTAGAACTTGTCTATTTTGGGGCCTTTTTATCTAATATACAATAATGCTTGATAATCTGTTCTCTCTTTACATCTCATCAAATTTCTTGTTACTGTAGGTGAGTGTTGGTACGCTATTGGCTTTTACAACTGTTGCTCTATGTGTTCTTCTAGTAAGATACTTACCACCTATTGGCGACCATTCTAATGAAGGCCAGGACAGCACAACATCATTGCTTTCATCAGATTTTGGTACAAAATATCTAATAGTATCGAAATTGTTTTTCTGGGATATGTTTGTACTCTCTCTCTCTTTTTTCGAATGTCAAAGAACTTCATTTTACTCAAGAAAAATAAGATGAAAAGAATGCTCCAATCTGCCATTTATTAAGGGACAGCATGGCCTACACAGAAAAAAGTACGTGCTTTTAAAGAGGTACTAGGGTACATGGTGGTAGACAATGTCTATGCCTTGTATATATGAGCTTATATTCCTTCTGTTTAGGCCATTGGTTTGATAGCAGCAATAACCCCAAGAAGATGGACCTTTGCTGGAAAATCCTGAAAATCAGTCATGGAAGCAATCCCAGTAGACCCTGCATAGGTCAAGAGATTGAACAATGTATCTTAGCCAAGGGACAGTTGGTACAGGTAGTTTGAGGGTGCCTAACTGGTCAAGGAACACACGTGCGTGTATTGGCAACTATAAGCCACCTTGAATGCACAATATCAGGCAGCCATGGTGATACGTTAACAGAAGTTCCAGAAAACATGAGAGGAAGGTAGGAATATCTCTAGATCGTTAATTCAAGCTTCTTTGGAAACTGCTACAGTATACAGGTAAAGCAGTGATAACTAGATGCCTAATGCTGGCTTTTCAAATTGCCCATAAGTCAATGTAAGTGATGTGTGACAACATGTATGATTGGTAACGACATATATGAAAGATGTTGCTGTAATATAAAATCACACTCCCATCTTTTTGTGTTCTTTTGTTCTTTCCTTAACAAGATCCAGGTGTTACTTTCCTGATAATAATCATAGGAACCCCTAGAGCTGATTGACTATGATGATGCAGCTACATAATTACCATTGCGAGCATATAGCAATGTTGGTGTTAAATGAGTGGATGCAAAAAAAGTTGCTCTTTCCTATTATTCTCCACCACCATGGGTGCTTAAAGCATATTAAGTATGCTGTCACACTTACATCAAACCTATAGTCGTCATTCAGTTTCTATACTTCAAAGATAGGCTTGCACTCCAAGATACGCTTGGGCCTTGAGAGGAAGACATGAAGATGAATCAATATGGCTGTGGCTTAAGAGTGGGTTGGTGCAGGGTGCCATGCCAACATCAGATGCCAGGAACCCCACATGCAGGGTGTCACATGGGAGTATTCGCCAGATCTGCAGATATAGAACCAACCATGTTACTCCCTCTTCTCTTGATCTTTGCCTTGTGTTTTGTCAATTTTATGGCAACGTCGTTCTGAATTTAATGGCCACTTCATTGTGAATTTGAATTTGATTTTGATGATTGCCTGTAGTAGAGGCTCTGTTACTCATGGAAAAAGGTGGTCCTATTTATGCAGCAATATATGAGAATCCAGACAGACGCACTGCTGCTACACTTGGCATCATAGCTATTTTACTTGGAGCTTTTATTTCAAGCTTAGCTGCATCTATCAAATTGTTTCCCAGGTAAATCTCAGATTTTCGTGCACCTCATTTATGTAAGGGCCATCCTAACAATAGACTCCTATAGACCACAATTGAGCTCTCTTTTTTATTCTGATTAATCTATTTGTTTCCAACAAAGAAGGTAATTCTAATTGGTTTCTTCAGAGCATTTCGTGTCATCCTTGGTATTTTTGGTGTGGCCTCTTTTCTGCTTGGATTAGGCACACTTATAAGAAGTAAGGAAGCTAAAAGTCATCTAAAATTTGGATACTCAGGAGGTACCTACTTATCTACACTATATGTCAAAATGTAGTACAAACTTTTTCAAATACATAACATCTTTTTGGCCTGTAGGATTTTTATGCCCTGTGGTTCCCCTGCTTCCAGCAATTACAATTTTGGTAAACATGTATTTGCTGGTCAACATTGGGTACGTTAGTGGATTGAAAGAAAAGCCCATAGGCTCTATGAGATTAAGATGTTCTTCCTTTTTCTTTCATCTGTTTGTGAGTACTCACATTACAGGGTTCTTTGTAGGAGTGTGACATGGATACGAGTCTCTTTCTGGCTGCTCCTTGGTTCCCTGGTATATATATTTTATGGAATGCATCATGGCAGGAAAGGAGAGGAATCCCAAAGTTCTATATAGAATATAATTGTTTGTGGAGATAATAGCAGCATTCAAACTACTCCGATATAAAATGTTCAAGCCTGTACAGATTGGTGCTCTCAATAAAATAAGCAACCGAGCTGTATATCCATGGACAAAGATTTTGAGTATTTCCAAAAGCCCTATTTGGCATGTACAGCAAAATGTGTGGAAAATTTATTATTTAATTTAATTTAATTTATTAATCAAGCCATTTAGGCCCCCAGGCCTCTATGGCAAAAGAGTACAAATAAATCAATGGATACTTTGGCACTTAATCTATAGTACCAGAGATGTCAAAATTACTCATATAAGAGTGAACAACTCATTTATGTCTTCTCTTTCCTTAAAAATGTCTCTAAAATACGAATATAATGTATGTGTGGGCATTTCAAAAGTTTAGCAAGTGTGGAAGATGCAATATCATAGTGGCCTCCTTACCTGATCATACGCTTAGCATTTCAAGAGTGCATGCTCCTCATCTTCAATAGCTAGATCTAGACAACTGGGGCAAAACCGCTCATTAGGCGGAATATTATCCCACCTGCCAATCTCAATACACAAATCATGAGATGATAACCTTATTCTAGAGATAAGCATGCGCTTTCTCCTGCTAATGCATGAGAATAGATAAGGCTGCTCTTTATACTCCGACAAATCATTAAATTCATTCAGATAAAACTTTTTTTTCACATCATGCTCATCGTCTAGTTGCCACAATTTACGAATTGCTCGTGTAGCCACATACTCATGTATCTCTTTAAATTTTTTTTATGCTGGCCAAGAATCATTATCAAGCCATTTCCTTGCCCATGGCTTGACATCACCATACCACCCTTTTGTAGCACTATGCATAAGGGCCTGATATGGTAGCCGGTCTGC
>JAANSK020289402.1:0-10552 GCA_011763485.2 Isoetes engelmannii
TTCGACCCGTTGGGGAGGGGAAAGTCCCCGGCATTATACGATGGGAGCATCGTATAGCGTCAGGGAGCGTCACAGCTATAATTGCGGCATTGTAAGGCATTATGCCCGGGATTGTACAAAGCCGAAAAAGGATAAAAAGGTTTTACCAGGTACCTCCAAAGGTGGAGACGAGATGAAAGCATTATCAGTCATTGCTCGTGAAGAGGATTTGGTAAGCCCTGCACAAGCTTATGTTGATAATGTTATAAGTTTGTTAGGACAAATCAATGGTAAAGACTTGATTGTCTTAATTGATTCTGGAATACTCACAACTTTATTTTTGCAGATGTGGTAGAAGAGCTAGGCTTGGGCCTACGCGAGGTGACTCTTTATGTTATTGAGACTGCGGCTGGTCCCAGACTCAATACCATCATCAACAAGCGCGGGACGTTCGGTTGAAGTTGGTGGACAAGGAGACACGTGTTGCGGCCTCAATGGTCATTGGTTTTGATAATGCTAAGCTTAACCGCTATGATGTGATTCTAGAAATCAAGTGGTTGCAAGAAGCTCAGCCAATCATTTTATGACCATCCCACACCGTTACGCTTAATATTTCACCTAGGAAAACTATTACTCTCCAGCAGCAAGGTCGGGTTCTCGATCTAAGAAGTTTTCTGCGTTTAGCTACATATTATCGAAAATTTGTGCCGAAATTTTCCAAGGTAATAGCTCCGCTTACGAATCTTTTGAAGAAAGATCGTGAGTGTATATGAGGGAAAGCACAACAAGAAGCTTTGAAGCTTGTTAAAGAGTTGTTGGTTAGTAGCCCTATATTAAATGTACCTAACCTAAACGAATCCTTTGAGGTTTATACTGATGCTTGTGGTCAAGCATTGAGGGCTGTATTAATGCAGCAAGATCGAGTAGTGGCTTATGAGAGCCGAATGTTTAATCCTGCTGAGTAGAATTATGCAATGTATGAGCAAGAACTGTTAACAATAGTTCATGATTTGAAAACGTGGAGACATTACCTGAGGAGTGGAACTAGTAAGGAACCACGCAAAATTTATTGTCTATACAGATTATAAACCATTGAGGTTTTTGAAAAGTCAAGCAGAGATAAGTTCTGGGCAAGCTAGATGGCTTGATTTTCTGCATGAGTTCTTAGTACGGAGCATACACCTGGGAAGAATAACTCAGTAGCAGATGCTTTATCTAGGATCAAGCATTTGAATGTTCTAGCTATTATGGAGAATGATATGTTCCAAAGAGTTCGTGATGCATATCCAAAAAATCCTGCAGTCACCAAGACTGGGGATTGGTGGACTGAACAAGAGTGTGTATACTTCTATAAGAGAAGAGTGTATGTTCCTTTGTGTGAAGATTTGCGAGAAGCGATTCTTCGTGAGCATCATGATACCCCACAAGCAGGGCATTGGGGTGAATGGAAAACCTATGGATTAGTTAAAAGGCAATATTATTGGCCTGGGTTGCAAGGCCAAGTGAAACATTTGGTTTCACATTGTCATGTCAGACTGTAAAAGCTGACCATGGGAAGACTCCAGGTTTATTGCAACCTATTCCTATACCGATGGAGCGTTGGAAATGTGTGAATATGGACTTTATAGTCTCATTACCCCGAACTATTAAGCAGCATGCCCAAATTCTGGTGATAGTCGATTGTTTGACTAAATATTCCAAATTTATACCTCTAAAGAGTAAAGAGAGATGCTACTGGATTCGGCGTAGCTGCACCTTATATGCAATACTTGTTTCCTAGATTTGCTTTTCCTCTATCTATTGCAAGTGATAGGCATACTAAGTTCACATGTCAATTTTGGAAAGACCTATGAAGGGGTTGAAAGTTCGGTTGCATTTGGGCAGTAGTAATAATCCGCAGACTGATGGACAAACTGAGAGAATCAACATGATCTTAGAGGATATGCTGAGAAGTTTTGTTCATGAGAAACAGTCTAAGTGGAAAGATTATTTGCCGTACTTAGAATTTGCCTACAATAATAGCCATCATGCGGGGATCACGATGACACCCTTTGTAGCTATGATGGGTAGAAACCCGACAACTTATGCTAGGATGCATAAGTATCTTAAAACGGAAGTAGTTGTGAATATGCTTCATGATATGGATTCAATACTACGTCAATGCAAGCAGAACTTGCGAAGGGCCCAAGATAGATACAAGTCTAATGCTATAGCATAGACAAGAGGTCTCCTATAGACCAGGCGAGTACATCTTTCTAAAGGTGATATATCCTTCATCACTAAGGGTGAATACTTTAAGACCTTTAGTGAAAGGACGGTTGCCTAAGCTTACCCCGCGTTATGCCGGACCCTTTCAAATTCTGAAAAGAATAGGTCCTATTGCATATGAGTTGAGCTTACCACAGGATCTTGGGATCCATTCTATGTTTCATGTAAGTCAACTGAAGCGAGCTATACTAGATCCAGATAACGTGTTTAGTCCTGAAAGTATATCGCTTGTCTTAAACTCCTCTCTAACGCCAAAACGTCTTTTGGATAAAAGAGTTCGACAGCTGCGCAATAAAGATATTGTAGAACATTTGGTCTTGTGGCAAGGCCTGGCTCCCGAGGATGCCATGTGGGAGTCGGATGAGTTCGTGCAGTAGTTTCCTCATCTTACTAATCAAAATACCCTGAGAACAAGGTCTTAGAGGAGGGAGAAATTGTTACAAGTGCTTCGAGTGGTATGGTCGATATTAACTAACTCCTGACGGAATTCTATAAGCAAGGAATTACTGTTGGTATGCTACCGAGGTGTAGCGGGTATACGGCGAACCATGAGCCCGTAATCAAGTTATGGGGAATTATCCGGGGTTAGCAAAGTTGTGCTTAGGGGCCAACTTGGAATGTTTATTAAATACTAAACATTCGTATGTTAAAATGGCACATTGAATAGCCTTTTAAGTCCACGTGGCATAATGTTATTGGTTGCGGAAGAGCCAATAAAGAAAAAGCCAATATTGGAACGAATTTCTAATTAGAGATGGAATGGATCAACCTGCGTTCAATCCAGCATGCTAGAACATGTGGTCGATTTTGCATGCAAAAGGAAAATCGACCTGTATAAATAGGTTTTGGATGAGTTCTTGAAGGACCCATGAATTTGCAAAAAGGCAATTGCTCTTGAGGCTTTTGTATCAGATCTGATTTCCTAGGGCTGCCTTATCCAATTTCGGCCCTGTAGAAGCATTCAGGAAATACATAGCAGATAGCCAGGCAAAGGATTGATGCCCCGTGATTGTATTATGCTTGTATTGAAGAATTATCTTGGTGATAATTCTTGATCCAATCCTTGAGGCTGATAAACCTATTTGGGTTATGTGCTTAATAGGAATTGAATGTGCTAGAATTATCGTGAAGGAGTAATTCTAAAGGCAAGCAATTATCAGGGAGGATTATCTTGCATTCGATTCAGTGGTAGAATCAAAAGGAAGCAAGGCTTCCTAATTAGCTCTCTGAGAGACTAATCTTTGTAGTCGTGGGGAATTCTGAGAATTCAAGGTGTGGTCAGTAGACCATTGGACTTTCCCATTGTTTGAAAGCGGCTAAAATTTGCTGGGTGACACTGCCCTAATGATCTAAGCCGTCATTCGATACAATTCACCGGATGGCCATGATTTCGACGCCTATATCAAACCATAGTTGCATTTCTATGGATCAAATAACTGCTATTTGGATGCCCGAAAAGATAGACCCTAAACTTATATTCTTTTCTTTAACTTTTTTTTTTTTGCTTTCATTTGCTTTATATTCGGCTCATGCATGCTTTATTTTCTAAGTCGAGATGAGGTTTGCAAGCACTATTGAAAAATTCCAAGTTCACAGATTGCTTCAAAATCATGGGAGAGATCTAAAAACTTTAAGCTGGGCTGATCGCCCCACATCTGATTTTTTTATTGTGTAAAATTATGAAGTTAAAGATAATAAGATCAAGCTCCACCAAGAAAGGCCTGAATTTGTAGATGATTTGATGCAAAAGGTTTATCAGAAAGGCTTATTTTAAGCCTCTTGTTTTTTCTTCAAAATAGTGAGCAAAGAAAGACCTAATGCACATTCTTCATCTGATTTTTGCTTCAAAGCTGCATCTTCATCTGGACAAAGCTCTCTCAAGCTTTCCAGATCTCTCTTAATCTCTTGTATGTCTAATGGCATTGATGCAGCTACAAGGTCATACCCTACCAATTCTATTTCTTTTTGTTGCCGATCATGCTCTAATATAGCAAGTTCATCATTCAAGACATTCAAGTCTGCCTCTAAGGCTGAAATAGAGAGATCAATATTCCTCAAATTTATTTTCTCCATATCAATTTTATTTATTTTGGGTACTTCTCTGTGAAAGCTGCATTCTATTCCATGCAAATCTAGCCCAATTCACTACAAATTTTGCACGATGAGCAATTGCCATTGGAATGTGCTGCCATGCAAAAGCTTTAGCAAAACCTGTCCTAGCATCCTTATTTTTTAAGCCTTTCTGATAAACATTTTGCACCAAATCATACAAATCATCTACAAATTCTGGCCTTACCTGGTCGAGCTTGATCTTGTTATCTTTTACTTCACAATTCCACACATTAAGAAAATGAGATGTGGGGCAATCAGCGCAGCTTAAAGTTTCTGGATCTCTCCCTTCATTTTGAAGCAATCTTTAAACTAAGAATTCATCAATAATGCTTGCAAACCTCATCTCGACCTAGAAAATAAAGCATGCATGAGCCAAATGTAAGGCAATGAAAGTAAAAAAAAAAAAAAAAAAAAAAAAAAAAAGAATTAAAGGAAAAAACATAAGTTTAGGGTCTACCTTTTCGGGCGTCCAAATAGCAGTCATTTGATCCATAGAAATGCAACTATGGTTTGATATAAGCGCCGAAATCATGGCCATCGGGTGAGTCATATCGAATAACTGCTTAAATCATTAGGGCAATGTCACGCAACAAATTCTAGCCGCTTCCAAACAATGGGAAAGTCCAATGGTCTACCGCCCACACCTTAAATTCCCAGAATTCCCTATGACCTCCCAGAGAGCTAATCTAATCAGGAAGCCTTGCTTCCTCTTGATTCTATCACTGAATCGAATGCAAGAGAATCCTGCCTGAGCATTGCTTGCCTTTAAAATTACTCCTTCACGGTAATTCTAGCACATCCAATTCCTATCAAGCACACATCCCAAATGGGGTTATCAGCCTCAAGGATTGGATAAAAAATTATCACCAAAATCATTCTTCAATACAAGCACAATACAATCACGGCGCATCAATCCTTTGTCTGACTATCTGTTATGCATTCCGTGAATGCTTCTACAGGGCCGAAATTGGATTGAGCAGCCTCAAGAAATCAGAAATAAGATCTAATACAAAGGCCTCAAGAGCAATTGCCTCTCTGTAAATTCGTGTGTCCTTCAAGTAGAGATTGAGAGAGAAAAGCCACACAAGTCTCGAAACATGCAAACAAGCTGGTAAAAGAATGGACAATATATGAAAGTGAAATTGGTCTAGAAGGTTGAAAGCAAAGAGCCACATAAGGCTTACCTAAAAACGTCATTAAACATGTAAATAAGTTGACTAGAGAATGGACAATATAGAAAAGTGAAATTGATCTAGGAAGTTGAGAGTAAAGAGCCATATAAGTCTAAAAATGCCTTCCTCAAAACAACATCAAAGAATAAGGACAGTGGCCAGATTTGAACAACTGGTGAGAAAAATGATAGTGGCCGAACTTGAACCACTGTCTGCACCAAAAAGGAAAATGATAGTGGCCAGATTTGAACCACTGTCTGCACCAAAAAAGAAAAATGATAGTGGCCGAATTTAAACCACTGTTTGCACCAGAAGAAGAATGATAATGGTCAGATTTGCACCAAAATAGGAAATGATAGTGGCCGGATTTGAACAACTGTCTGCACCAAAAAGGAAAATGATAGTGGCCAGATTTGAACAGTGTTGAACCACTGTTCTGTAATCAATTGCTCAAACACGGATTTGAACCTCGGATTTGAACCTCCATCCTTCTTGAAAGAAATGTAGTTCATAACTAGAAGTTCAAAGACAATCTAGTATGGATTAAGATCTCAACAGCTAATTATAGTCGCTGAGAAAACAAAAAATGAAAATGGAACAGACATAGAAAATGGCCGATTAGGACTAAGAAACATAGAAACCTCAAGCAGTCCAAAGCCACAACTAAAAGAATGCAAGATGATGCAAGTTGAAGACGACTAGGTAGATCATATTCTATCCGTCAGAACTTTGATCCAAAGAAAATTCAGACCTACAGAAGAGAAAAGCCACGACTTGTATCAGTTGAACCATAGCTTCTCCAGATTGGCAAGCAAAGAAAGAACCAAAGCATCCAAAGGCTATCCCGCAAGTCACCTATCCGGGGGCTGCTACATCAACCGTCCTACACCAGCTATATTAAAGAAGCCCCCAAAGAGTAGCATCTGTGCAGTGAAATAGAAGAACTAGAAAGAATAAGAAAAATACAAGTGCTTTCTAAATCACCATCTACATATCTGGTGTACAGCCCGGCCAAGAATGCGAGATTGGAAGCCAAGGATGCGAGATTGGAAGCCAGCTAGAATCTGATAGCTCTTTCTGCCTCAAAAATTTCCATGTTGCATGACGTAAATGAGCAAAAACGCTCTGTAGAATAAAATCAGAGTTAGCATAGAAGCAGAAGAACCCATAGATAGCACGGTCTAGACAACTGTCCAAGCATAATTTTTGTGCTCCACGGAATCCCCCAAAGCTATTCATGTACCGTCAGAGAAAGCCATAACCAAAACGTCCCCAAAGGGCAACACACTAGAAAAAAACTCTTAATAACTAAGAGAAAATATCAAAACATGAAGAGAAATCACAATCATATATTCTTAAACTAAAATCTCATAAACTAAAACCTAGACTGTGTCTGTAAACGTGGGAATAAAAACCGTGTTGACCTTATCCAGCATGTCCTGCGGTCTAGCAAGATCTGAATGAGCATCTCCTAATCGCATAAAAAACCCGTTGAAAACAGATTTGATTGGTAGATGGTTGACACAAACTGAATGAGCATCTCCTAATCGCATAAAAAACCCGTTGAAAACAGATTTGATTGGTAGATGGTTGACACAAACTGTTAAGGATAAACTTGTGGAGCCAAATGAGCAGAATGAAAAGGAGCTCAAGAGAACGTCGATGACTAGAAATGAGTAAGGAGGCGGTATAAATAGGAGATTCGAGGAAGGGCGTCCCCATCCAAGGGATGTCGCTAGAAATGAGTAAGGAGGCGGTATAAATAGGAGACTCGAGGAAGGGCGTCCCCATCCAAGGGATGTCGCTGGCATAAGGTGATGGCGGAGGGCAATAAAGGAACGACTAGCCATCCATGTTAGTAACTGAACAAATAATTTCAGTTAAAATAGAGAGTGCTTAACATCATCTCTTACCTAAAATTTGCAGATAACCAGATCAAGCGTTCTAAAGTCTTAGAACTCGAGTGTTGTAAGAACATGCATATCAATGACAAATAATGACGCTCACATCGACAAATTTCGGTGAAAAATATTACGGACATGGCCATTGGCTTGGAAGTGTATACAGGTGGTTCAGTGAGGGGTATAGACATATTGTGGTATGGTAAGCCGATTCATACAAAGAACCCTTCTGTAATAAATTTTCACCAACGGACTTTAACAAAGATGGGAAAGGACAACTTTTCCTAATCCGTACTTCAAATTGGGAGAATCAATGGAGGATAACACAAAGATTGCATAGTAGAGCAGGAGTTTTTACTACAAACCCAATCAAGAAAAGAATAACTTCTACAATATTCAACCAAAATATCAAATAGTTTGCCAGCATATAAGCCACTCAGAGACTATCAACTAAGGATGCCCTTTTACATTATGAAAGCCAAGACACTTTACCCGTTATACGCCCATGACTTCCCGGAAAAAAAATTCAAACGCGTTACCATTTTGCTCAAATTCTAGCATGGTCAATGCCACTTCACAACTTTGATGAACAATAGGCTCTGGATCCTTGGCAATTGGAAAAGAACAATACTGTTAGTATCTGCAATAGCGCCAAGTGCTTCTGCAGCTTCATGCCTAACTATTGGATGCTCTGAAACATCTCCTAAAGTTTTTGATAGGGTGGCACTGCTGCATTTATCCTGCATTTGTCCCAAAGCATAAGGGCATTGTTTGCATCAAGTGCAGCAACTATGGCATTCACATTGTCTTCCCCTCTTTTGTTTCTCAAAGCGAACAATGCGGCATATCTATCATACATAGGCATATCTTCGTTAAGAAGCATCCTTTTGAGTGATTCATCATCTAATCCAGTGTGCAATGCACTCACATTGCTGGATCAACAGTTAAATACGGAGAATGAAAATTTCCTTCTCCCTGCATTCACAAGTTTCTCTTACCTCTTGAGCCGAATCATGCACAAGTGTCCATCTCAAGTGTTCTAGCCCCTCTTCACAAGTGTCCATCTCAAGTGTTCTAGCCCCTCTTCAGCTCCAATTGCTCCTAAAGCCTCAGCTGCCTCATGTCTAACAATTGGATGAAAACCCTTCTGGTCTCTTAAAAGCTCGATCAAAGCCGGAATGGCAGAAATATCTTGCATTTGTCCTAATGCAAAGGCGGCCTCATGAGCCAAGAGATTAGATTCATCCTTCATTGCCATAATTAGGGCTGTTACAACTACAGATTAAGCCTTTAGGTTTCGTAATGAGAAAAGGACCCTAAAACGCTCTGAAATAGGTTTCTTAACATCCAGAAGCAGATCTATTAAAGCTTGAATTCTCTTCATAGAAACTAGTAAGACTCCGTCTGCCATTTTACCTTGCTTGCAGCACTTCCCTTCAAATTAGGGTTCGAAATTTTGTAATAGGTAATATCCTGCAGCAGCTCTGTTCACATATATTCTAACAGTAATTACAAAGGACCCAAAAAGACCACGAACTTCTTCCAAATGATTTCAAATAAAAAGAATTGAAGGATGGCACCAAGCATAGTTATTTATCCAAGGTCTGGTCAGGTCCCCATAAGGCATCGAAGTTTTTGTCCCCTAAGCATACAATGTGATGACCTGGTAACGCCTGCTTGCAAATCAAACAACAAGTCCATTGATCAATTTCTGGTAACAACAGGTCAAAATCCAAGAATACAGAAAGCCAAAACATCACAATCAAAGGCTCAAAAGCATTGTGTACACCAAATGACCTGCGATTAACCTGCAAAAGGAATGAAAAGCAGACACTATTTCATATTTTGCTCCAAACAGTAAAATCAGAGTCACCTGGTTTTTTACTAGTTTCTACTAAATTCTGATTTTTAAGTTTTAAAATGCATGTTTCAAGGTGCCATTCTATATGTCCCTATCTGTATCAGAGCGGTATTAATTGGCCTCATAGAACCAAAAGATCGTGAGAAGAACGATAACAAAATTTGATGCAGAAACAATACAAAGTCCTTTCTGACACTCACCTACTCATTGAAATCGACGACACCCACTAATTGATCTGTATCTCTCGCAGGCCACGAAAAAGCTCACCAAGCCGCTCCTCTGCTGACCTAAAATCTCCCTCGTTATTTGCCTTCCTGTTTGTTTTGTCATTCTGTATCATTAATAATGTGGTAGAATTTGTTGACAATGTTTTTTTGTTAAAGAGTCGAGGTCTATGGACATGTGCCAACCAAGGTAGGGAAGAAAATGCTTGTACATCATGGACTCCATAAATGCAAATTAAACCAGACAAGAATGAGGTAGGTCATGGATATGGTTGCGCCGAATTTCAGTAAATGGAGACTTGATGAATTGGTAAGGCCGAGTTATATAAAGGGCAGAGGAAGTGCTATCTTTCAACAAGTGATATGGAGAAGCATAGAGCACTTGCTATCGGGGCCGCGATTACACTGGCCTTAGTAGCCAACATTGCTATGGCTCAAGGACCTGGAGGTTTTGGCCCTGGAGGACCTGGGGGTCCTGGCTTTGGTGGTCCTGGTGGGCCTGGCGGTCCTGGCTTTGGTGGTCCTGGTGGGCCTGGCGGTCCTGGCTTTGGTGGTCCTGGTGGGCCTGGCGGTGGAGGCCCTGGATTTGGTGGCCCTCGTGGCCCCGGAGGTCCTGGTTTTGGTGGTCCTGGCCCTCGTCGCCCTGGAGGTCCTGGATTTGGTGGCCCTGGAGGTCCTGGCTTTGGTGGCCCTGGAGGTCCTGGTGACCCTCGCGGTGCTGGCTTTGGTGGTCCTGGAGGTGGTGGTCCTGATTTTGGAGGTCCAGGTGATCCCGGCTTTGGAGGTCCTTAAAGCTCATGTGCAACGATATGGTTGATGCTATCATGAAAATCATGTGTACAAGATGTGACCATTCATTTGGAATGGCTCGCATACATAATCAATAAGGATATTAGGGGGGGTTCACACCATAGGGTTAAATTAACTTAAATTTTAAATTAACTATACGCTAGTTATCTTAAATTAAGGAAAATTAAAGATTTGGTTCATACCATTAGTTATGTTAGCTAGTAACATAACCAATTCCGTTAAACT
>JAANSK020289413.1:0-10551 GCA_011763485.2 Isoetes engelmannii
AAATGGGGGTGATTCCGGAGGCCGGAAAAAACACCTCCGGGATCACCGAAACCAGGGTAATATTATCCTCACCCATATATATAACTTGTTTCATAGTTATCTATCCGGGATCCTACCATAATGGAACCCGTAGTGGGGATTCCTGTTCGCAATTTAGGCTGCCAACCTCCGGGATATCAGAAGGCTGCGATTCTGCCGCGCGGGAAATAGAGCGGTCCGCGGTCCCATCCGCCGGCATAGTTATCCGTCCGGGGATTCCGGTTTGCAATTCGGACGATCGAGATGTGCCGCGATTATCGAACGGTTGCAATCGGTTATGGGCACTTTATCGACGGGATCTGCTCCTCCGTGATTCCGTAGGCGGGGTTACTGTGAGGGGGATCCCAGCCGTTTGGAGCCCGTTGTGTGATCCCAACGGGCGGATGTTGCCAGAACGGCTCGGATGTGCCCAGACGTTGGGTGGCTACGATCGGCTCGGGCGCCTATCCGTCGGGATTTATACTGGCGGGATACCTTCTGCCGCATTGCCCATACGCCAGGATATTGATACGGGATCCCAGCGAGCAGATGCATGCAGTTCGAACGGCTCGGATGCGCCCAGACGTTGGGCAGTTGCGATCGGCTTGGGCGCCTATCCGCGGGGATCTATGCTGGCGGGATATCGTCTGTCGCATTGCCCGGGGTTCCCATATGTCAGGATATCGATACAGGATCCCAGATGTTGGATGCAGCTCGAACGGCTCGGATGCCCCCAGACGTTGGGTGCTGCGATCGGCTGGGGCGCCTATCCATCGGGATCTATGATGGCGGGATACCGTCCGCCGCATTGCCCGAAGGGGGTTCCCATATGCCAGGATATCGATACGGGATCCCAGCTGTCGGATGCGTCCAGACGTTGGGCGGCTGCGATCGTTCTGGCGCCTATCCGCTGGGATCTATGCTGGCGGGATACCGTCCGCCGCATTGCCCGAAGGGGGTTCCCATATGCCAGGATATCGATACGGGATCCCAGCTGTCAGATGCAGCTCGAATGGCTCGGATGTGCCCAGGGTATGGACGGTGTGGATGATTGTCAGTTGGACCCAATAGTTATCGGACAGGTTCGAAGGTTGGAGGCTTGGTTGGGAGGTTTGAGACCGAGGCTGACCCATGTGCCGGAATTGCCACCTCGGTATCTTCCCGGCGTAAAGGGCTGTAGAGGTGCGCTCCCGGGATAGGGAATGCTTATGGCGGATCCCAGGGTTCAGAACGTAGCCAACGGCTCGGATTTGTCGTCGCGAGGTGCGGCTGTGATTGATTGGACAAGCCTGCCACACCTCAGGCCTAGCAAAATAGAAGCGGGAGAACGGGGCCGACGAGGACAGGCGGGGGATCCCGGAGATGGATTTTTTTTTGCGCCGGGATCCACCAACCCGGGGTATAACTATCTTGACCTGTGGGACAACACCTTGTTTAATTTCCTCAGTCGTGATGGAAAAATCCAAAGATCCAACGCCTGTAAGAAATTCGTGCTAAAAAGGCGGTCGTGCACGTATAACAACAAGTAGTGTTTTGATTTTTTTATTCAAATTTTGGGATTCGATGCTTATGGGATAAGCCCGATCTACTTTTTCTGTGGGGCTTGCAACTATTTGTGGGCTACTACTACTTTCGGTTGCTGCTTTTGAGGATGTATTCTTTTCTATTCGTTTAGGCGCCATTATCGTTGTCAAGAGACTTCGTTGGAGTGTATAGTGCCAAAGTTCTACAAAAATTTAGCTGGTAAGTGGGAATTTGGTTGGTTGTTCGAACTTTTTCTTTTTTCAAACGGTTTCTTTAATAGTCGCCTCCTTTTAATGGCAACGAAATAGTGATCAGTATTTATTCCCTCTGATCATGATTTCATATGTTATATTTATTGGTTCTGGGCATGTGGGGCATGCCCGAACAGAAAAATTAAAAGACACTGTTATAGGAGAGTTGAATGATTAGCATTAGCATTTTTATCTTTGAATAATATGTCACAGAATTCCATAACAGCGGTCCACCAAAAGCAGTGGAAGCATGTTATCAGTTTTGAGAAAATCAATATGCCTCATTGGATTAAAGATTATGATTTGGAGTATTTCTTGACAACCCCAAACCAGCATTTTAACATAATACAAATAATACATAAGCATTGTGCCTCAGGCTTGGTTTCTATAACCTTTTGCCTTGTTAATGCTTGGTGCCGAGATAATTATTTTTCTGCTAGCTGCGCCCCATCCTAGGTTGTGTTTGAGGGCTGCACTATACACAATTATTGATATTTCATTCTCTTACGATAACCCCATTCTTAGCATTTCAGGATCATGTCTTTGGTCCGTCAACAACTGTAAAACCTGCCATGCGGACCAGACCTCCAATCAGGATCATGAATAATGAAATGTAGAGGTTTTCTATAGAATGAGCTTACCTGTGCCATTGATGGACGAGCAATTGCTGATTGTCGGACACAGAGAGCAGCTGTCAAAGCTAGACGATGGATTTCGGGAGTACAAGATGCTCTTATACGCTTGTCTGCTAGATCTTGAAAATATCCATCTTCCAATATAGGTTTTACCTGCATTCAAGTGAAGTTAATATAGTGAAACTAACTAAAATAATTGGAGTATTTCTACTTACAGACTTAGTGAGCTCATCTTGTGTCTCGACTGGACGCTGCCCCGAAATAAGCTCAAGTAGCAGCACACCAAAAGCAAAGACATCTGTCTTTTCGTCAACAATTCCATGCATAACATACTCTGGCGCAAGATACCTAGGAACATTTCCCAGATTTTCATGAGTCAATGTTGATCTAAAAGAGTCCTTTAAGAATTTCAAGACTAGTTCAATGGAAGTTTTTGATAAGTGGCAGGACACTATGAAGTGTCAGAAAACAAATGTGAGCTATCCATGACATTATATGCATTAAGCATACTCAAATGGAACTTCCATTGCAGACTTTAAGATCAGTAAAGCATGAACATACCCAAATGTGCCCTCGATAGGGCTTACTGTATGATGAGTCCATTGCCGAGGTAACCATTTGGCAAGGCCAAAATCTGAAATCTGAGAGGAGAAAAAACATAAATTCATTAGTTCCCCTGTAACCTAATCTCTAACAAAAGAAAAGAGAATCTTGATAGGTCAGACCTGTGGTTCAAATTCTGTTCCAAGGAGGATATTTGATGTTTTAATATCTCTGTGAATTATTCGTCTTTGGCACTTCTCATGAAGATAATGAAGACCACGTGCCACTCCTACTGCCACCTTAAATCTGAGATGCCAATTGAATAGCTGTGCCTTAGGACCTGGAATAGTATGTTAAAGTTATGTCAAGAAAAATATACAATTACAAATTACAAGCTGCAGCTGCACACCGTGAAGAAGATCGGACAAGCTCCCATGAGGCAGATAATGAAATATTAAATATCGGCCATATTCAATGCAGAAACCAAGCAGAGCAGTTGTATTTGGATGAGAAATATGGCCAAGAATTCCAAGCTCTGTCAAAAAGTCTCTTTCCCTTTGTTCTTCACTATCGCCTTTGGTAAGCTGCTTTACTGCAATCAACTGACCATCTGGAAGAGAACCCTTGTAAACTTTTGAATAACCTCCCTTTCCTACCAGGTTATCTGCAATAAGACAAGTAATTGTTATGCTTCATAAGGATCTCAACATTTGAAGCTATGATCATAGATACTAATTAAGGACCTCACCAGAGGAAAAATAGCCTGTTGCAGCAGCAATTTCTTGATAGGTAAAGCATCTCCACCCAGTTTTTGCAGTTGGAAGGAGTGGACCAGCAACATGAACTGCGCAATCCTCCTGCTGAAGGGATGCAACTATTGATGGTTTGGAAGAACGAGTAAATAGGTTGGATTTTTTCCTTGAGTGCTGAGCAGCTGTATATGGATGCAAATGCCTTGCCACAATATCCTTCCATAGGGTGAGGCAGAGATGTGGTGGTTCTGAAGTCGAGACTTCATCTTCTGGTCCTGTCCGATACGGAGAACAATTTTGATCCATTGTAGTACTGTAGCTTTCTGAAGTTGAACTATCTTCAGATTCAGAGCTTCTCCGGGCCCCTTCTAGTGGACCCCTAGGGGAAGACATGCCTGTGATGTTGAAATATATCCACTTGTCATGGGAGGCACAAGAAAACTTTCTAGTTTGCCCAATATTAGAAGAAGAAGAAGAAAATTTTTTAACGTCCACGGGAACCCAATCGGGTTAGAGAGGCATACCCGCATTATGTTGTAATCTGGGTCCACTCTTTATGTCAAGCACAGTCTTCTCTTCAACTTCTCCTAAGTTGTCAGCATCTAGCGTAGATGCCGCGCAGATATTAAAAATATAAGGCAAATTTCTCCCCTCAGCTCGCTCCATGTAATTTCGAATTAGGAAGGAGCATCCTTTCTCTGCAATTTAGTATAGAATAAATTTAGACATGGTCACTACAGGACTCTGCATCAAAGAGATCTCAAATACCAGAAAATGAAGTCCAAATCTACTATACTAAGAAATCCTAGCAAGAACTGCTCTAACATTGTTGGTAAGGTGTTTACAAGCACAGACAAACAGCATGAATGTGGAATTAAAGATCTTGAAAGATAAGACGGTTTCTCCAGGCTTCTGTTACAGGATTCTTTAATGGCCAAGACCCAAAACACATAACATAGATTTGCAAAAACACGGTTTCTTCCGGCTTCTGTTACAGGATTCCAGTTTAATGGCCAAGACCCAAAACACATAAGATAGATTTGCCAAAACTATGAGCAACATTACCAATTCTGTGGTCCCCAGATGGTTGTGGCCGCTCCCCATGAGCCAAGCTCGTCCTGTGTTGCGGCATCTATACGCTTGTTGTCAAATTCGAAAACGCGTGCCTTATGCAAGAAAAAGACTTCTGCAATCCAAAATACCCTGCTTCAAAGCCTGCTCACATCTCCATAATCCGTCCACCATCGCCCATTTCAAACCGAAGGGTATTCTTCTTGACTCGGAAATTCGGAATCGCCCACAAGCATAAACAGAAGACTATTTGGTCAAAATGGGGCACTCGGAAAAACGTTTCCTGTTTAAAAGACGGCTGTTTCGTGTTGTAAGAAGTGTGAACGCAAGGCAAAGTAGCAGAAGGGGAAGAACATGGGCTAAGCTTTCCTCATTATGACGGAAGAAAAGAAGCGAGCTTTTTGCAAGAAGAAGCAGAGCATTTGCAGAGGTTGTATAAAGGGCGGTGCTGCGGCAGAAGGGTTAGGGTCTTCAGACAAACCCGATTTGAATGATAGAATCAATGAAACAAGTTACTGTAAGAATATGTAGCAGAAAACGGACCAGAAAAGAGAACCCAACGAATTAAAAGAGCCTGTGACTAAAAAATAGACCTCCAACGGTTGCCTGCTGCTTGGACCCTTCCTCTGCCAACAGAAAAATGGGTGAAAATCGGAGAAAAAGAATCTGCGACCAAGAATTTGGGGCTCCACATGGGCTGTACAGTAGGTTATTACTGCGCCAGACCCAGAATTCGAGGCTGCAACTAGATGAACAGATCCAATAATTTTTTTTTTTTAATTCAGATCTAGCCTACGTCTTCATAGCCATGAATCAGGAAGCTGCTGCATCACATAAATGGGTGCCTGATGATGCCTCTGATGATGGTAGCAAAGTCTAGAATGGGTTGTGGTATGAAGAGGGATGGTTTGATAAAAGAGTCAGGATTTCAGACTGGAATGAAAAGGAGAGCTCCTTTTTGTGTACTGGAAATTTTTGTCTCTGGTGGATTTGGGACATCCCCAAAATGTTTGGCACAGGTTCTTTTTGGCACAGTTTGTTGGGGTTGATCCCAATGTCCAAGGGCTACAAAAGATGGCAGATTTTGAAAAAGAAGGGGTGAAATGAACTACATGCCTTCTTTTTTCAAATGCCCATCATGTCCTTCTATTCATCACCCTTGTCTCACTCCAACCTTGCTCATCATCCCCTGGGCCATGCTTTGCCTGGAGATGCAATCGTCAGTACATAGCCTCTTGATCATTTACATGATTATATGTGCCCTCGGTATGACGACTTCCACAGCAAGCATCACGAGAATCCATTCAGTAGTCTTTAGCTGGGCCAAGCTCTGCCTGGAGCTACATCACGAGTACTAAACTTTGGATCGTTTGTTTATCGTGAGTATATGTGCCACTAGGATGACACTTCCAAGGCAAGCATCACGAGAATTTGGGAATCTGCTAGCATTTCTTCAAAGTTATACAAATTTTCCATAGGCCAGTTGGCCTCCGTGGACGATAAAAGTGCTATTCTATTCTATTCTCATGGGCCTCCAGCCTCAAGGTTTTTTTGGCAGTCATATTTTTTGGCATGCAGGTTCTTGCGGTGGCTTCACCTTGAAGAACTCAGGTTACAGACCTGAACTAAAAGTATTCCTAACACATTTCTGAGTGCTCATGTTTTTGACCTTGCAAAATATTTCTAGGTTTGCAGTTTTACTTAAGTGGTTCTCGCTCTTACCCGTTCCTTCCCGTAACCTCTTTCTGGGCAGCTCCCAATGTTCGGCACTCTCCATATCCTCTGAGTACAACATTAACTATCCGCCAAAAAGCAACATTAGTCCCCCTTGCCTAAGCAACACCTATGAACTATGCTTCTTTGGATTATATTCGTTCACCCCTGGCTAGCACCGGCTATGTAGGCAATGTTGCTCATATCAACTTGTGTGTCGCATGTGAATCTGACATCTTCAATGCCTTTTAATTGCAAACATCCCCCATGTTGTGTTCCAATTGACATGTTTGACAACATGTGCCGACATTGTTGTTTGATTAAACTAGAGAAAACGACACTGCACTAACCGAATATTGTACATTCGTTTATATAAAACACTTAGAAATAGGCCAAAGGATATTTCCTTTCCAAGTACTTGTAAAAGTTTAAGCTCTTTAGTGTTTATTTAAGACTCTTGGGTCCATTTTAGATCTCGCGATTCCCTTAAAATTCGACAATGCAACTCTATTCTCTACAATTTTTTTGTTTGTGTTTAGGTAAAAGAGACTTTATATTTTGTTGGACATGACCTAATGTGATTGCAAATCTCTATCCCGTATATACGTATAATTGATAACAATAATTGATAGCAATGGACTATCTATTATTTGATATGATCATTATTCCATGCGATCTATTTAGATTTTGATTTGTGCAATGTGAGCAGCCTTAAGACCTTTCTCTTGGTGCAAATGCAAAGTTTTACAAAGGCACGTATTGGTAGATAAGGGCCAACCATGTAGAAGACACTATTTTGGCTCCACACCTCTTGATTATTGGTAGATAAGGGCCAATCATATAGACACTATTTTGGCTCCAAACCTCTTGTAGTCACTAAATTAGATAAAGATTATGCGATAGAGTATGGAACCAGCTTCTAAATCTCATTGAGATTACTATAATTCACTTTATCTAAGAATGGAGACGAAAAGATGGATGGATAGATAGATAGATAGTTTTTTTAAGGTCACGGCACTAGGCCAACTGGACATGTGACCACACACCACACTACATTGCTCAATTGGGCCTTGTCCTCAAATCTCGTTGAGATTATTATAATTCACTTTATCAAAGAATGGAGATGAAAAGATAGATAGATAGCCTATTTAAGGTTACGCTACTAAGCCAACTGGACATGTGACCACGCACCACACTACATTGCCCAATTAAGCCCTGCCCCCAACCACTTTACATTATGTCTGTGAGATTTGACTCCCAGCCCCCAACCACTTTACATTGCATTTGTGGGATTTGATGCCCAACAGTATATAGTGCAAAGGTCTTGAACTCGACACCTGTAGATTCTAGATCTAGCATATTACCACTAGACCAAACAAGGAGGTAGCCACATCTCTTTGTTTTCTTATATGAGAGAGAGATTTTTACGTCCATGGAGACCACCGAGGCTATAGGACGGTAAAGTGAAACAGGACATTCTAGATTATCTAAACGTTTGAGCTTCTAAGGTGCAAGCTACCTCTATGAATGCCATTGTTGGAACTTAAACATGTGAAGTGGAACAAGGATGGTGCGGGGAGATACCAAATGAAAGAGGTTGAAGGGTCTGAAAGATTTTGGAAGTAGATCTTGGTTGCTAGCCATGGGGTTTATGGCCCTGAGCAAGTAAAGGAAGACATCTAAATGCTAAATTACATAGCTTTCTGTTTAGTAGAGATATGAAAAACTTCACACACATATCTTGTTCGAGAATAATTGTGTAACAATTTAGAGTAATCATTATCATTGTGACAAAGACGTGTTAATTCGTTATACTAGTTATATTTGCAAAAAAGTTTCCTAGCTTAAGTCTTTAGATACAGAAACCCACATAAACAACATGTATAGAGCTTCTGAATCTATCACAAAAGAACACATCTTCTTGATGTAGAATCACAAGCTGTATCACATATTAAATGTTTTATCTACTTATATATTTCCCTGAGCATTCTGCCGTAGACACCTACATGTTCGTTATGTTGTAGACAAAAAGGAGTATTGACTAGGAGTATGCAGAAACGAGTACTTAGGTGAATCTATGGAATGCTTAAATTACTTGGGTTGGTTTAAGCTCTAGTCTGTGCATGCAACACAAGATCTCTTTTTGTTGTTGTGACAAATCATCCTTTTTTTGCGGGTTTGTTCTTACTTGTAGCTGAACCCACAGGTGTATCTTTTGCATCACATAAGTGACGAAATAGAGAAGAATGCTCATAAATTCAACAATGTACAACTGCATTTTGATTCCACGTAATGCCTGAAACTTTGTGGCTTGGTTTAAACTCTAATTTGTATGGATATGTTGAGAATGCTAAAATGAGCAACATGATTTGTGGCGCCGTTTTGGATAATTGCCATATGTTAAGTTCCTTGTTTTGATGCTTAATTTATGGAGTAGTTACAGGCTTAATTTAAGTTATCATTCTGTACTTAAGATGAAGCCCTCGAGGCTAACTCTCACTCAACACTTTAAAAATGAATTCCCCCTAAACCCCCTTTGATTTGGGTGCATATTCACACGGGGGTGACTCCAGGCAACGAGAGCTGTTGGATAGGCATATTCACGACTTATGCCTTGATTTGGACCGTAGATAGCGATCCTCGTTTGTGGGGTATGCTCGTACAAATTTTTTTATACTATATAACAAGAATTACAAAATACTATAAGGTTTGAAGTATTGTACTCAATGATGTTGATTTTATACATGTGCTATAAAAGAGGTGTTTTAGGGATAAAAATGGCTCTCGCTGCCCTACGTCAACCCCCCGGTGAATATGCACCCAAATCAAAGGGGGTTTTAAGGGGAATTCATTCTTAAAGTGTTGCGTGTAATGGTTTGTGTGGTCAAAAAAATTTTTGCCCCTTCGGGGCCTTGGGAATGATTAATATTTGTTATATATGATTTGTGTTACAAAAAGTAATATAAAAATAAAATGACGTGTATTACATGCCAAATAATAGTGTATTACATTAATATTACACTACAACAATGTCATGGGAATTGAACCCATTGTAACCTTGCAACAATTTGGATGATATCTTGTCTCCCATATAATTTTGTTGTTAATATTGCATGTCATCTATTGTTCATCTTTAAGCAGCAAGTTACAACTGTAACTTGCCAAGCACACTATATCCATGTAGGTGCATTACATATAACCCACTATGCCAAGGTTGTAGAGATTTGGTTTGATCTGTAACTTGTAACTTGCTCCAGATCTTCACATGTGCAAACAAACAAGCTACACCTACAGATACCAAATATCTAAACCAAAAACAAATTTTGAACACGCACCTGAAAGGAATATAGGTCAATATCAGAGAGGTCATATAATGGAACCATGTGATTTCGGCTGTGACTCCCATACGATTTATACAGTACAAGCAACAATTTTATCTGTTGGTCTAGTAAGAGCAATACATACTCTTCTTCCTTTACCCAGGCCTCCTCAATATGTACATGAGAAAAAGTGAGAATATATTCTGCAGAAAGAATACTGGAACAATCTGCGGGCACGAGAAGCTTACTCAGACTCGTTGGGACATAAAGTCCCATTTACCCATCCTACAGGTTCCACTAGTTCAACTACTTTAATTTCCTGCAACACTTCAACACTTCAAGTTCTATTAAACTGCTTGCAGAAATAGGAATAGGAAAGTGCAAGCAACATACCGCAAGTCATACAAGGAATTCCAGCTCTAACTAATATCATGTTAGGCATGTAGCTCTTCATTATGCTTGAAATCCACACAAAACGCAACCAGCTGCAAAGACAGCCATATGCCCATTCATGCACATTTCCATATTTCAACTAATATAGCGGATGTTTTACCTGTAAACGAGCCTTCTTCTGGAACTAGATATTTACCAAATGTGGCTCGACACCATCTGATCTGAACTAAAGCAAAAGAAAAACATGTCCAGCAGTAGAGTTGCAGTTTCTTTGTGAGTTTTTTGTGGAGTGTCGAGGTATCGATGTCTCTTTGGGGCAGTTCTCCTTCCT
>JAANSK020289424.1:0-10551 GCA_011763485.2 Isoetes engelmannii
CACCGCCAAAACCAACTCCTGCATCTCCTGCTCACAGGGGAGCGCACGCTGCGCAAAGAAACCAGAGAAATGGGCGTGCACATACCTTCGCAACTCAGCAGGGTCCTCCAAAGTCCGGCCATCGAGCAAGGCAAGAGATGCCATAGATGCCGCATATCGCCGCTGCCTGGCTGCCCGAAAGAATACAGATGATTATGAGTTTTCCAGTAGATCTCTAATTTTTTTTGACATCCAATAGACAAAACCTTATGCCCTTCGCCTAGAAAAATAAAAGAAAAAAAGTTTTTTAACACCGAAAAAGGAACCAAGAACTGTACCCATTCGAACTGTAGATATGTCTAAAATATGCCCCAAGATGTTAAGAGATACTTTTTCCCTGACGAATTGCCCCTTAGCAGAGGGCAATACAATAACACGTTGTTTCAGATATGTAGAAGATAAAATGGCAATACAATAACACGTTGTTTCAGATATGTAGAAGATAAAATTGCAATCCAAAAAAGAGGTTTTTTGGATCTTAACAATGTTTTAGTTATTTGAAAGACAAAATTGCAAAGGTGTTTCATATTTTTAAAGGGCAATTCAAAAACAATGTGTTTCAGATCTTTAAAAGATAAAATTGCAAAGGTGTTTTAGATCCTTAAAGGAAAACCCAAAAACAATGTGTTTCAGACCTTCAAATGACAAAAATTGCAAAGGAGTTTCAGATCTCTAAAGGCGAAATAAAATAAGGAATCCTATTTTAATATCTTTAAAGGGCAACTCAAAAACAATTTGGTTTAGATCTTTAAAACATAAAATTGCAAAGGTGTTTTAGATCTTCAAAAGGCAACTCAAAAACGATGTGTTTCAAATCTTTAAAAGACAAAATTGCAAAGGAGTTTCATATCTCTTAAAGACGGCAAAAGATGGGGCAACTCAAAAACAATTTGGTTTAGATCTTTAAAACATAAAATTGCAAAGGTGTTTTAGATCTTCAAAAGACAACTCAAAAACGATGTGTTTCAAATCTTTAAAAGACAAAATTGCAAAGGAGTTTCATATCTCTTAAAGACGGCAAAAGATGGGGGTATTTTTGGGGCATTCCGAGAATTGAACTCGGGACCTCTTGCACCCTAAGCAAGAATCATACCACTAGACCAAATGCCCTTGACGTGCTTGAATTTCAAGTTTTAATACTATCAAGATAATCAATAAATTAGTATGTGGCATACAAAAAACGTGACGAGAAAACACTAGCCATGGCGGCAATACGCCAGCTCCGGCCTCTTCGCTTGATGATATCTTCTCCATCTCTACTCTGTCTAATTCGGGACTATGCAGTCCGGTCAAGACGTAACAGGAGCAACAAGCCCAGGGGCATGAGCACAGCGGATATCAAAGAAGCACAAACGGAATGGAACGATTTTTTCTCACAGATGAAACGGAGGTCAGACGACCAAAGTCCATGCAAGTTGCCTTCTTCTCCTGCAAGTGATGTGGATAGTCAACAACCCTTTGAAAACAAGCATTCCGTGTCTCCTTCTGTTTTTATGGGACATGCAGAACGCATATTACCTCAGTCAGATCAGATTAGGGTACCCAGAAAGGTTCTAGTTTTGTGGGATCTTAGATATCGGCCTCCTAAATCAATTGATCCCTTTGTTGTGGCTATGAGACTTAGGGACATAGCTGCACGCCTTGGGGCAACAGATGCAGAGCTTATTGCATACGGAAATAGACCAGAGCTTGAATATATTCCAGGAGGGAATGTTTTAAATGTTAGAAAACAACGCAGAGTACTTCAAATGCTAGAGGCCCAAGGGCTGATTAAGCTTGGAAAAATTTATGAGTGTAGCTATTGTGGTAATAGCTTCAGGACTGCTTTTGGATTGAAAAACCATTTTAAAACAGTCCATGCCAAAGAAAGGGCAAAAATGTGCTCTAGATTGGATTCACTTCCTAATGGAACCAAGAAAGATATACGTGGGGATGCCTTTGTTGCTAGCTCTGAAAGATATCACGCTGCTAAGATGGATGTTTTAGCAACACATTCAGACCTGGGTTATGCTCTTGCAGTCGATTTGAAGCGCGCAGGATTGTATGTTAAGATGGTAGCTGGAAAAGCTGATGCAGCAGAGGAAGCACTTAGGAGGCACTTGAATAGGGCAATTAGAGAAAGGGTGGATTGCATCTGTTTAGTCTCAGAACATTCTGGATTTGTTGATTTGTTAACTAAGGCGCAGGAGCAAAGACTGCATCTTATTGCTGTAGGGACATCCATGAAGCTCCTTCATTATGTTGATGTTTGGATTTCTTGGGCTGATCTAGCCTCTGGGATTGCCCTGGTGAAGTTGAACAAGGCAGTTGAAAGATGGTATCCTGGAGAGTCAGTTTTCAGTGATCACTGGTCCATGCATGATTCCTTATCAGAATCCTTTGCTAATGATTCTGATGTCCAGGTTTTACAAACGGCAGAGCCGTTTATATCTGAAAACCATGTAGAGAGCCTTGCTGCAGTGGACTGACGAGTCATATAGAATTTGCATCCTACTTCAGTTAGTTACTCATTTGTGCAACTCAAAAAAACTTAAGGCTAGGGCCAGATTTGGTACTAAATTTGACTTGTACACACTCATAGAAGTCTATTTTGTGTGAATTGAGTCTTAAGGGAGCAGGTCTGATCTTCTTTCTCTTCGGAGTTTTTGATACTTTGGTATCAGGTGATAAGTTGGTGCCATTTATTGTGGATTATTAGATTTTGTCCTTATTGGCAGCCACTCATAATATGCTGCTGCTAGCATTCTTTTATGAAGGAGCCAATGTCAGGAAAAACACTCTTGATACAACCTCCCATGAGTTTTAGAATACTCTTGGCATAAGGAGACAATGCTCTATTGGTGAAGGGGTTGTCGTTAAGGAATAATACTTGATAACTCAAATTCTATTCTTAGAATGCCAACAGAGAAGAACTTGGCTGGTTTATGAGATTAAATCTGTTTGGGACTTTCAACTTCAAATTAGAAAAGAACATGCAATATTGGATCGAGGGCAAAATTTGATTGTTTGGGAGAAACCAGAAAACAATTGGGGGCGAATTCTCAAACTGCATAATACCAGTGGAGAGTTCGGTCCCAAAGAATGCGTACTATCAATCCACAGTCTTACTTAATACAGGTAAATTTCTTTTCATGCATCTTTTATTTGCAGCGTTAGTGCTGTATTTGTTATCTAGTATGAAAATTTATTTGCACTTGTTTTCTATTAGGATCTGCTCCAACGCATAATGTTTTAGCAAGTAGAACATGAAGAGTTAAGAATACAGAGCCAAGTTCGAATTAAGTGTGAAACCATTTTAGGAAATGGTGAAACCATTAAGTGAAGGTAATTTATGGAACATAAACCGTTTACAGGTCATGCACAATTCAACTTTCTAAACATGCACAAGGGGTTGTAAATCTTGAACCATCTTGGTCTTACCAAATGAAAGGCTGTGTCTTTAAGCATAGTTATCCTCTTGGTCTTATCAGATGAGAGATTCCTTGGTAGTTCATCCAACATCCATCGCATGCAGACTTGTGGACCTGACTTTATTCATTATTCCACAAGGAACAGCGGGAAGTCAAAGAATTAATGACCATCTAATTATCTAGTGATACATGAAGCTTGTTTTCAAGAGATTATGGTGATGTGCTTAGGTGCACATATGATATGACGTGTGTACAAACCATATGTTGTCTAATAGTAGATATGGGAGAGCATGCATGATCAAAGAATTTCTGGGTGGGTTCAGTCCTATTCAGTTCTACTCTTTCATAGGCTGGGTGAGTTCAGTTCTACTCTTTGATAGGCAAGGTCATGGTAATTGTTGCTAATATTTTAGATAAGCAAGAACATGTCGATAAGAACCCGTTCAAGTAAAACTGAACTGAGTTGTCCGACAGTGACAGTGGTGCTTAATCACACGGGTGCTTAATCTTTGTCATACTAGTCCTTGAATATATGTTAAACTTTAGGTGACATAGAATGCATATCATTGCTCTAGTGCAGCATAATAACCTTGATGGTGATAGTTAATCCCCTAATTGGCATAACACATAAACATTGTACGTGAATTACATGAATGAAGACGAATACAACATCAGTTATTCTGGAGAACTAAAGTAGTTAAAGCAATGGGATAATAGAGCTTCACTTTGTTGAATATAGAAGAAACAACATACAAGATAATAAAAAACCATTCAAAGTCCCAACTTTTCTAGATGAGCATTGCTTCATTTCTTATAGCTCATCCAGAGCCTTTGGTGCATTAGAATCATCACTTGGTGTGTTCTCACTTTCACGTACTTTCCTTTTTTCTTTCTGAAGTATATATCCCATAAACACGTGTTCCTTGTGGACTGCAAGACAGAACCTCATCATCTTCACTTCCAGGACCTTGACTTTCTTCAAATGCAGCTTCAATAGGTAGACTTACCAATGCAGCATCAATAAGTAGACTTACCACCAAACTAATTGATTAACTAGTTGAACTAATTGATTGACTAGTCTTACCACCAAACTAATTGATTGACTAGTTGAACTAATTGATTGACTAGTGATTTCAATTGATAGACAATAGCACGGGGGATGCACTCATGTATAAGGGAGGTATGCCATCTGCGTGCAAGGGGTAGCAAAAAAAAACCCCGTATACGGATTTTTAAAAGCTATTTTTGACCCCTTCCGAATAAAATTTACCTAGGCTAGTCCCAAAATAAACTAAAAAAGGACCCCCTATCGACTATATATGTACGAAATTGGGTCCAAAAAACACCCCTCCGATGCATGCACATGGTTTATACGGAAAAAACGGTGAATCCCCCTTGGACAATAGCGCATATCTGGTCTCAGACACTCCCTTAGTCTTCAAAACCATTTGGCTAAGTGCTAAACACGACGACAGAGCTTCTAAATTTTCTACGAACAAGCAACCGCCAAAAATCTCTGTTCGTTTACATACATACAAAGTATAAAAGTTATCAAAATATAGCAATTATTTAAGGTTACCAATACATTTTGAAAACTTTTATCTCCATTGAACACAAGAAAAGTTTCAACCATGTTATCGAGAATCTAGTGCTCAAAAAACTTGATATCAAAAAATTTGTAAACAATCTTTCGGGCTTTTACACCCAATACTTTTGGATCAAGGGATCCTGGCACTTGGCACTTGAGATCAGACGGCAAATTAAATTAAAAGGTGAGGGACACAAGTAAAGTGGATGTATACAGTTTTGCTGGGACATCCTACAAGATTCTTACAGGAAAGTTGATGAATGTACGATGTTATTAGCAAAACCCAGAATGCGATAAAGAGAGAGACCAAGTTTGCCAGATGGCAATGACATGCTCATGGTATTGACTTGTCGTTCTTGGAATGAAGAAGCATCAGAGCTTTGAAACATTAAGGAAGAAACGGTTGACCAGTTACCAGCAAATTTCTGGTTACTTACAGAAAGTTTGAAGGACAATTGATGCTATTTTTAAGAAAGAAAAGATTATTTTGGATGGGAAAAGATCCTACAAAAACATTGTGTCCCATATGATGAGAGAGAATTTAGACCAGTTGCAAAAAAAGTGGCAAGAGCCATCGAAATCAGCGGACATGCGAATTTAGGGACTGTTTTAGATGTGTAATCATTGACATATATTCTTGCCTGAATTATGTGAAACAATTTAATGACGATTTTGATGAAGCAGCTATCAAACTCACAAGCGGTTAATATCTTGAACAGAAATAGCGGACTAGACGGGTGTATGTAGCTGGTTATACAAACTTGCATAAGAAATTGTGACAGAGGAGCTAGGAGCATCATGTGTCTTCATATCACAACTAAAAGGCAAAAATCCTGTTTGAAATTCTGTTGCGAAATGAAGCTTGGGTTATGGATAAGAAAGAGTGGAGAACAAAGCTAGATTTGCATCTTATGAAGCTTAAAGTATAGTTTCATGTCAGAATACATAGGTAATGGGAAAAAACCCATCAAATTTAAGTGTTTGAGCTGAAGAAAAGCGCATGAAAAGACTTGTAGAGCAGTTTTGATCAGGCAATTGTGAAGTCTGAAAAGATGAGAATTTTTCTAGAGGATTCAGAGGGCGGACAACAGGTTGCTAAACTTTTAAATGGTGTAGCAGCAGAAGTGTATGAACATAAAGTGGCAAAATGAAATTTCGATAGGAAACTTTTGGCAAAAAATATTGCTCTATTCATACAGGCCATTGGTAGCAAGTCCAAAGTCGTAAGTTTAAGTAGCGGTCTGCTACCTGGAAGAGCACATGGAAATAACATTGCATCTGCATGTGCTTGCTTTGATATGGCTATTCTGCAGTCCTCCTTAATATAGCCTTGTTTCAGTAGGACAGAGCAGGGAATGGAAGTTACTCTGACTGATGTCAGGGAGAGGGTAGCAGAAATAGCTAGAGAAAGAGCCGCATTGTAATCGGTGTCATTTGTGTTCTGGGTGATTTACAAGGATGCTAATGGCTGATTCCAATATATGTATATGAATTTGATGTTTTTCTTTTGAAGGAGAAATTCTAGCAAATTTAATGTCAGGCTATTATTTGCTACTTAACTTCTTATTAAAATTTGGCGACGACATTCCCTCATCTCATCACCCATGAAGTTCATAGTCGTTATGCTAGAGAAAATGATGTGAAGTAATGCTTGAAAATAACACCAAATGGAAACACTGAACCCCACCGATGTTTTGGAGGGTAAGTTCTAAACTTGCCTTTTAAAGTGAATGACAATTTTTTATAATGTCATTCAACAAGATGCGAAGGGCTTTGATCAACATTCAATCAGAAACATAACTTAAACAACAAAAAGATGTTTTAAATTATAAAAGTTGCAACAAAAAAAAAAAAAAAAAAAAAAAAAAACTATGTATAATGAATGTGAAATAAAGTCATAAAACATTTACTTTCAAATAAAAATCTTATGCTGTAAAAATATATTTAAAATACAAATATTAAACTGTTACACTGTTAATTTTTGTTTTTTAAATTGTTTTATCTTATCTATCTAACATATAATTGTAATACGTAGGCTAAGGGGGCACCTTAATTGCTTAGAATTAAACACATGTAAGCTCCAAAATTTTTAGGAAGTTTCTAGAAGGACGGGCTTCTTCGAGTTGGTTCACTGGCTTCCAGAAGCTTCCCGCTGCAGGTTCTGGAAGATTCGAGTCTACTCCTAGGCTTGCTATAAAAAGGGGGAAAGATGAGCTGCTACAATCGAGACTTTAGTTGTAGGCGCTGATGTTTTGGAGGTATCACAGATGCGGATAAACCGTAGGTGCTCATGTTCGAGAGGTATTAGGTAGTATCAGTGGTACAGATTGAAATGTAGAAAATATACTCTACATGCATTTAAATTTTAGACCAGATTTTAAACCTTTATTAGCTTAATCGATGGGAATAAATAGAGATAGTTTCATTTAGTCCTAGTTTGTTAAAATTTTAGAAAATATTAGGAAATTAAAATCGTAAGAAAGTACTGAATCATACTCTGAGTGCGTTCAAATTCTTGTGGAACAGACAAAGGCAGTCTAGATTTGTCAAAATCTAGGGAAGCATCAGGAAAGTAGTGCTTGATTTAATAATGAAGTGATTGTGTGTAATTTTAAATCAATTCATTAAGTGATCGTGTGTAAAGTAAAGATTCAATCTCATCCTGGATAAGAAGAACAAGAATCATCATTTGAAATAGTATGAATTTAGAAAAAAAATCAGGAAAGCAATGTTTGATTTAATCCAGAGCATCAAGTGATTGTGTATAATCTAAAAACCAATTCTATCTGGAATAGGGAGAACGTGAATACAACGTGAATCATTGATTGAGATAATACGTGCCCACACTTCTGGTTGAGGAATCATTGAAGATTAGCCATTTGAGAGCTCTGTTCAGAGTCATTTATTCTAATTTTGTAGCGTCAGAAAGGAGCACATCGAATATACAAATTTGGGCTTCATTGTTCATTGTTTATGCAAAAAAAAAAAAAAAAAGGGAGGGAGAGAGAGAGAGAGAGAAGCCAAGCCTATTTCCTGAAACTCTCAAAAGGTCTAGCTCCTTTCGATCCCTCTAGTTCTATGCCACATTGAATCTATCGGATATAAATTTTGATATGTATGCAGCACAAGGTTCTACCTAATCTTGCAAAGGAACTTCAACCCTATGGCCGAACACGGCATCTGCAATGCTAGCCCCCGAGGGAAAGATGCAAACGTTGGATAGGATGATCCGAAACTTTGTGTGGGGTGGGGATGATGAGGGGGCAGTGGTTAAGGTGGCGTGGTGGAAGTGTCTCCGCCCCTGGGAGGACGGGGGTCTGGCCATCTTGGATTTAGCTTTGCATAGCAAGGTGTTGGTGTCCAAGTTTGTGTGGAGTATTCTGCAGGATGGTGCATCTTCTCCAGGTGCAGCGTTGTTGTTACAGTCTTTTTGCCACTGCGTGGCATTTGGGAAGCCCTCTGTCCATGTGGAGTTGCCGTGGGCATTGCTGTATGGGTTAAGGCCTTTTCCACATGCATACCCTTTTTTCACCGGGATGTTGCGGGCTTGGGATCATGTGCAGGTGCTGTTCCAGCTGGATTATGCCGCAGTGTACTCCTCGCCTTTCTTGTGGGTTCGCTTGTCTCCGATGCACTTGCCTCTGGCTGCCACTGTACACGCCCGGACGCAGGCCCGTTGGAGGCGGGCTGGTGTGCTCACCCTAGAAGACTGGTATTGGGAGGGCCAGGTAACACCATGGGAGTTCTTCCGGGCTCGTTTTCGCCTAAGGGCCAGTGACCAGGTCATTTGGGAGCAGGTGGCCGGTAGCATTCCCCTACACATACCTTCACTGCTTCAGGATGATGTGGTGGTGCAGGTTTGGAAGGTTCATCCTGACGTTGAGGCTACGTGCTTTGTGCGGTTTGCCTACCGTACGCTAGTGATTCACGACACTTTGCATCCTTCTGGCAAGTGGTCTCTGCAGCTTTCGGTCTCCAGCTGGCCCTCGGTCTGGGTTTGCACGTGGATTCCCCTTCCCCCTCCGAAGGTTAGGGTGTTGCTGTGGAAGGTGGTGCACCGTTGTATCAGGGTGAATGTCCTGGTGAGCAGGTTCAGGCCAGGGGTGAGTCCTTTGTGCTCCTGTTGTGGTCTTCATCTAGAGACGGTGGAGCACTGTTTGGTCCTCTGCCCCCATCTGCAGCCGGCCTGGGACTGGGTTCGGGCTCGGTTCCAGGTTCGGCTAACTAGCCAACAATTGCTGTTACATTTATATCCAGGTGCTTGGCCTCTCGTGAGGAAGCATGCCTTGCATTTATGTGTGGCCTGGCTGGTATGGCTTATCTGGAAACGGTGGCGGTTGTGGATTTTTCAGGGGATCCAGCAGCCTTCGGCCTCCCTGGTTCCCCGTCTTCGGTATAAATTATTCCAGAGTTTCTTGGTGTTTCCGGGACTGGCAGAGTGGAAGTTCGCCATCTGGCGGGACTTCCTGGGTGTTGTGGATGATGAAGACCACTTCGTATAGTAGTAGTTGAGATGTTGGAGTGGTGGGGTATCACTGTCTCTGTGGGGTAGTTCACTTTCCTCTCCACTTACTTTGTATCATTGACATTCTTTTAATATATTGAGATTAAGTTCTTCAAAAAAGAAAAAGAAAAAGAAAAAAGAAAAAGAAAAAACACTATGCTCAGGCTTGCACATATAGACAGATATAATCACGACCACATGATTCTGCCTCTCATGAAAAATCAATGGCCAAACAATGGGTGCACTCTAGAAATACTATTTAGTACATCTGGATGAATACGACAACCAAATCATAGGAAAACCTTATTAAAAAACGTAAAAAAATGCAAAGGAAACCCCTTGTTATTATGCGTTTCCTTTTTTTTTTTTTTTTTTTGAGAGGGTGAGAAATTTTATATTATATGAAATAAGAAGTACAATTTTTTAGAAACACATAAAGGATACTATAGGAGTAATCTCAACGTCTTCATCCTTTATGTGCACCAAACTTATTTTGCTCTGTAAGCTGATATATATTAAGCACATAAAATCCTCCCATATGGTAACTAGAGTAGCCTAGATGATGCTAGGAAAGAAAGCTCCCGAAAAACTCCTGCAAATCCTGAAGATTCATAGCAAGAATCTAGAAATAATGAGAAGTGGAGGAAGTTACATGGTCTTGCTCGATGCTGAGCTCCAAATTTCTGTACAACAGCATGAATATAACATTAAATTTCAAGCAACTCGACATAGCAGTATCGAGTGCTACTATTCCAAGCTTATCAGTACTTAGAATGGAAACCTGTAGTTTGCCTTATCAGTGCCAAAATTTACACTATGTGACGTACCCAACTTATCTACGGTGCCCCCACCGTATAAAAGCTAGATCATTCCCCCCTATTGGCTTGACAACCAATCAAGGGGCCGCCCGTCTGCCTCAGCATCCTTGATACCTATCAAGACTGAGGGGAAGAACCAGACGTGTCATTGGACCCCGTCTCCCTCGAGGCCTACCTAGCAAAGCGGAAGCA
>JAANSK020289435.1:0-10551 GCA_011763485.2 Isoetes engelmannii
AAATCTGGAGGGTTTCACTCTCTCGGATCATTTTCCTCAGAGTCTTATCATTCAAGGAAAGGAAGATTCTAAGAGAAGGAGCTCTTTTTTCAAGTTGAATACCAATCTTTTGGATCATGAAGATTTCAATACTAAGCTTCAGGAGATTATTGACAGAAACCCTAAGCCGAATGGAAGCCATGGATGGATGTGGTGGATCAGCCTTGCCAAACAGATTAAAACTGGCTTAAGGAGTGGGGAAAATCGGAGTTCTATAAGAACAATGCACATCTGGACGATCTGAGGAAAGTCTGCCTCAAGCGACCCCGGATCAAATGGAAGATATTAAGTTGGAAACAGAAAGAGAGAGCTGAAAATAGCTAAGGGCTGGAAGATTAAAACCAAGATTAAAGAGATCAAGGAAGATGAGAGGTGCAACTCCAAATATTTCTTCATCAAAGCTAAAGCCAGGGCAAAAAAAAATTAGATTCATGATATTAAAGTAGGAGATAGAATTATCTCCAAGGACGAGGAGATCAAAGAAGCAGCAAATGAGCACTTTATCAATATCATGGGAACTAACAGAGACTCTCCATCCATCAGAATGGATGAATTTATTAATCTTCCCTCCAAGGTTTCTCATATTCAGAATTTACACATGACTAAACCTTTTGAGAATGGTGAACTTTTGCAGGTTGTTAAAGACATGGATAATGGAAAGACCCCAGGACCTGATGGACTCCCTGCAGAGTTCTTTAAGAAGACCTGGGATTTATTGGGTGATAGCATCACTAATATTGCCAATGAATTCAGAGAGAAGAAGTTCCTCGATTCAAGAATTAATACCAGTCTGATTGCTCTTATCCCTAAGATAGATGTTCCTATCTTCTTCTCCGATTATAGGCCTATTTCCTTATCTAATGTAATTTACAAGATCGTTACAGGAGCTGTTGCTGCCAGGATCAAGCCTGTCCTTGACATTATTATTAGTTGCTCCCAATCTACCTATCTCAAGGACAGGTACATTCTTGATAATGTGGTTACAACAATTCTGGGGTTGCAACGGGCAAAAGTCTCTAAGCAAGACACGGCCTTGTTTAAGCTTGACATCACAAAGGCTTTCGACACAGTAAGTTGGCAGTTTCTCTTCAAATGCTGCAGAGCCTTAGGCTTCAATGACGAAATTATCAACATCTTCAAGGCTATCTTAAACAACTCAAGATCTGCAGTGCTGATCAATGGTGAGTGTAGCCCCTTCTTCTCTATTCAGAGAGGGGTTAAACAAGGTTGTCCTCTTGCCCCCTTTCTTTTCCTTATCATTATGGAAGCCCTTCATTCTAGGATGGATTGGGCCAAAAATACTGATCTTATTAAAGGTCTGGATCTTCCTGACAACAATCAGACAGATCAGTTTCTGAATGGACACTTTGCAGATGACACATTTCTTATGGTTTCCATGGATCCAGATTCTATTGTGAATACACAGTGGATTCTGGAAAAGTTTGGGGAAGCTTCCGGATGTAGAATCAACCCAGCCAAGTCAGACATTCATTCAAGAAATCAAGTTAAAGGTGAACAGATGGCAGACTTTTTGGGCTGTAAGTATAACTCGGTAACTGATAAAAGTAAAATTTTAGGCATTCCATTTGCTATTAAGGCTAATGCTTTTGAGCTTTGGGATGGGATTATTGATAAATTTTATAAGAAAGTAGACAATCTGAATTCTAAATATCTGTCTAAAAATGGGAGAGCTATTATTGCTAACTTTATGATCTCTTCTACTCAAGTTTATCAGTCTTCCCTTATTCTAGCTCCTAAGAAGGTCTCCATCAAGCTCCAGAGCATCATATGAAGATTCATTGCTTGTGGGAAAAACAGAAGATGTTGGCACCCGATCTCCATGAAGGAATGCTGCAAGAAAAAGAAGTTTGGGGGCCTTGGCACGATTAACATTGAAAAGCAAGGGGTTGCCCTAGCAATGGTGAACTAACAGAATAACAACCAGAGATTCAACATACAAATGCGACACGAAACTACTTAAAATCAAAATGTACTCGAGCAATTGCTAATCGGACTGTCCCTTTTCCCTAAGACATTAATTATTTTTACAAAGCATGTCATGATCAGATCAAGCATCCAGTTTCTATCATCATCCAGCATTACATCAGAAGATGCCACCCCTTTGGATGGAGATCCTTAAAGATGGACCTGCCTCACTCCATCTTCTTCCCTTTTAGTGTACCTAGCAGCACCCCAGGTATGATTAAAAAATGGATCAAAGCTTGGATACAGGTTAAAGGTATGTACACCCTGGAAGGAAGGCCTCTTGAGAGCGCAAACCATTTTCTGGAACCCAGCTCTTATTCTTAATAATCCTGATATGTGTTTAGCTTATCATTTCCCTGATCAGGTCAAAATTTGGAAAGAAAAAGGCATTACCTCCATTAATGATTTATTTGATGATCAAGGAATTATCCCCTTTCACAATTCGGTTCTTGCAGATGGAGGAGAGCAAACCAAACTCATTTATATGGCTATCTGTAATACATTGGAAACTGACCCCTGGTCTGATGCAGATTGCTCGTGGCTTCATAACGATGTGGAAGGGTACACAGTTAGAAAGGGTTACAGGTATCTGATGAGGAATCAAGGAATTACCATTCATGAGAAATGGAATATTGATCCTGACAGAGGAGTCAAAAATCTGAATTTTATGTGGCAGAGCCCCATTCATCGCAAAATTAAAGCCTTCATGTGGCAATTATGGCATAGAGCCTTAGCCACTAACAGTAAAAGATTTAGACTTAATATGGCTAACTTTGATGTTTGTGACATGTGTCTCAGTAATAGGGAGGATGAAACTCACCTTTTCAGGGGATGTCTGTGGTCTGAATGGACCCTAGAATTAGCTTCTGATATTCTTGGAAGGGATCTGGTTAATATGGAGGAATCTGAATTCTTCTTCCCCTCCCAACCCTCTGATTGGAAACTTTATGTTCTCCTCTGGAGAATGTGGAAGGGAAGAAATGAATTTATTTTTAACCATGAGATTGTACATCCAATTGGAATTATTAAGCAATTCCAATACGATGTGAGATGGATTGAAGAAGTTTTCAACATTCACTAATCCTGCTTTTGATGTTTTTTATAGGGGTCCTCTTTTTGCTGACTAAGAAGATCAAATGGAGGACGATGGAGCATCAATACAATCTGGAATGGACCAATCTCTTTAGAGCTGCTATCACTGATCTCCATGATCAGTCCTGCTCCTGTGGCTGCAGCTGTGGGGATGGAGACGTAATTTTCAAAAGAGATTTTATTTGTGAAGCAAAAGATGCTAAAGGCAGATTCAACATGGCAATGGCCAAAGATTGTATGTGCATCTATTGCCTATTCCATGAGGTGGTTAGGGGCAAAGCAAGAAAGGATAAAAGCCCCAAACCGAGAGCATACTACTGAAGACTACCCAATCTGTGACAAGTCTCTTTCTATGAAAAGAATAACTCTGCACGAGAAAATCAGAGATCTAAAAACTTTTCAAATGCTTTGTTTATCAAGGCCTATATATGTTTTAAGCTTCTCTAGCTTGTAATCTGTAATCTGCTAAGTCTTAGTTGGTAATCAGTAGATCATGAGATGAAGACTGCTGAAATTTTTCATGGTTACACTTCCCCTTAAAAAAGTTTTTGTAATATTTATATCCATATAATATAAATATAGAGCCTTCAATTAAAAAGACAATAGGAAAGGATACTACAGATAGAAAACGGATAGTTTTTGAAAAAAAGATATTCTAATTGATCTTGCTTCATGTAGCAGTGCTTGTTGTAAGGAAGCAATATACATTCAACTTCTCTTCAAAGCAGACAAATAAGCCTCTTCAAGCAGGAATGTCCATCTTTTCGTGTTTTTTCTTCCCAATACTGCAAAAATGATCCAGATTCTTGTTATAGATTATTCCATCTGCAACAAAAAAACTACAAATGGTGAGATGCATTCATCTAATTCTTTGAATAATTTATTGACTTGTTGCAGCTTGAGAACACAACAGAGCCACATCTAGATTCCATAGATCTTAGAAAGACAAAGAGCAAGGCAAACACTCATGCAGCTTACATTATTACCCGAATATTGAGCTCCCATGTGATTTTTTCTGCTGTGAAATAACCGATATCATATGCAAAAAGTAAGATTTCTTCCATAAGTTTTACATTGCCCCTCTGCTTTAAATACGAGAGGCATGATCCATCATTTCGAGTTCTTGTTGATCAGAGGAAGCAATAGCTATATTATAACGATTGTTTTATAACCACAGCTTTGTTTTGAGTGTTAATGCAGGGACAGGGAGGATGGTGCCTTTATGCTATTTAGCCCGTTGTGTTGACTATGCCATAATAGAATAGAGGCATGCATTCTCAATATGGTATGGTGATTCACATTGCATTCACCGTATTAGTTTGACGTTATATGCTGCCCAGTAGACAAGTACTAATATGTCTTTTGTGATGCCATTAATTTGTTCTACATAGCTATGAAAACTAAAAAAAGTCCATAAATCTAAGAAAAGTCCAAATATAATGAAATTGTGCTAGTCTAGCCGCTACATGTGCTATGGAACACAACCTCTACAGGCTGGCTAGGATCATATCTCCAAGTGGTCATGGATACGCGGACTCAGCTCTGTCCTCTAGTACGGTATTGACTCATGATTATATCATACCATACCATACCATATCATATCATTGTATAGTCTACCACCGTACTTATTACTGCCAAGGTTTTTCCCTCGAAAACCCTTTGGGGCGGGCGTTTTTTAATCATGACAGTAATACGCTTGCTGCTCTCTTTATTTGGGTCCCATAGGCCAATGGGTCTCCTGGACGATAAAAATCCATTCTATTCTATTTTAGACATGGATTGTCATTCAAAAGATGAAAATGTTTTGAAGAAGATTAAAACAAGTGAAGTGTAGGCACATGTAGGTGGCAAAATTATATATATGGTGCATGAATGGGCGCTAAGCAACTAGATGGCCCTCATTCAATACATGCATACGCATATTGTTAAAATTACTATTTCAAGTCATTATAGGATCAACTCAATAGCAATATAAAGTCAATTAAGTGTGAAAAAACAAGTTGGTGTAGTGTGTGCCTATGATCTCGACTTCCTAAGGTGGGATTGTGGCTAAGGAAACAAAGAAAGGCCAACAAGAAAATGGTTTATGCCGCTTATCAAAACATTATATCTTTGTTCCAAATTAATGTAGATAAGTTAATGTCAATATAAGTTGTTTTCTTGAGATATATATAGACATGTAGATGGATATTATTTTACGTCCACAAAGAAGAAGAAACGATTTTTAGCGAACTATGGAAAAAAAACACTTGTTTCAAAATTCTATTTGTATGTCGTATATCTTATTGATTAAAGTTCATGCTCGTATTCACATAGGTTTTTCTTGCTTCATCATCTAAGGTGACATGCTTCTTATAAGCACACCATTCATGTGCCTCTTTCATTACATCTGATATGGATTAGGGACAAGTCCCTTAAGTCTTTTTATGTACTTTTCATGTTTTCAATGGTTGGTAGATTTATGATGTTATTGCCACTTAAAATTTTTAAATAGGGGCACAAAGTTTGTGAAGAAGAAAATGTACCTCACATTATGAAATACATGTATATAATTGCATTATGCCTTGCATAAAGGCATGTGTAAATGATGACTTTGTAGAGTATGATTTGTGTGAGTAGGAGCCTTTCTTGTGGTAAATGGATCAATGCCTAAAGAATGAAATACAACCAAGAAGCTCATGGAGATGAAAGAACTAAGATTATTTTGGATTATTGTTTTCCTAGTTTGGGTTATGAAATATGTGTTTACTTCGGCTAGCAATTATCAACCACAAAGCAACAAGAAAAGGTTCAGCAATTGGGGATTAGTTTTTGATGTGCTTGAATTTGGCGCAGCTGGAGATGGCATTAATGATGATACCATGGTAGTATACAATCTAATTCAATGTTGTTTTCTTATGGCTTGCATGTGCTTATGATTCAATATTTTGATCTTGTAGGCCTTTATGGATGCTTGGTCTATGGCATGCCTTGTAAGACAAGCAATTTTATTGGTGCCATCAAACAAGACATTCCTCCTTATGCCTTCTACATTCATGGGTCCTTGTGCGCCTGGGCTCACCTTTAGAGTAAGTGCACTCCGACTTCAAATTCATTTCTTCTCGTGCTTTCTTTATTTTCTTTAGTAAACTATTACACAACACACGAACTTGATGAACTAACTACCATATCATTTTAAAAATAGAATAAATGGAATAAAGATCATCTTCTTTGTTCTTACCATTTAAAAATACTCATTTTGAATAGATATTAGGGAAAATTATTGCGCCGCCTGATCCAAATTGTTGGAATGGGGATGGTGCATGGATTAGATTTAAGTATGTTAACAACTTCAAAGTTGATGGATATGGTGTGATTGATGGGCAAGGGCACAATTGGTGGGTGCGTTCATGCAAAACCAATCCATCCCTGGTATGAAATGACATATCCAAATCTAGTTTAAATTCTTGTATTTGGTGTGCATTAATACTTGGTTGTTTGCAGCCTTGCACCAAAGCACCTACTGTAAGTTCGAGTTCTCGTGCTTGCATTCTTAGTCTTATGATATTTGAAAGAGATTTGACAATGGAAGCTTGCCTGAATATATTCAGGCATTGCGCTTCCTGCAGAGCTCTTATCTCAGTGTGGCTGGTATAACAATTCAAAATAGCCCCCAGATACAACTTGAATTCTCCCAATGCGACCATGCTCAAGCTACAAGTTTGAACATCAAAGCTCCTGCTGATAGTCCCAATACTGATGGCATACATATAGAATTTTCAAGGAATGTAGTGATTCAGGAGTCATCCATAAGCACAGGTAAAGACCATCAACTTTAAACTTAATGATAGAAAGGATAATGATATTCATTTTCAGGGGATGACTGCATATCTATTACATCTGGCTCCAGCAATGCACTAGTGAGGGGAATACATTGTGGACCTGGACATGGTATAAGGTGATACATCCTGCGCCTTCAGACATTACATTTGATAACTTGTAAAATGTTGATATTCCTGGAAATCCTCTTAAATGGGTTTTCATGGTATACAGCATAGGGAGCCTGGGAAAGATGAATTCAGTCGACCATGTATCTAGAATTACAGTTGATGGAGCAGTATTGAATGGCACAACAAACGGTTTAAGGATCAAGACATGGCAGGCAAGTAGAGCATGCAAACATTGAGTAAAAAGATCTTATTTATTTATCATTCATGTGGCGATCATAGTGCTAAGAATGCTGCATGTTGGTCAGGGAGGACAAGGAAATGCACTTAACATTACATTTAACAACGTGACAATGCATGATGTGCACAATCCTATCATCATTGATCAGGCATACTGCGACTCCGAAGAGCCATGCACAAATGAAGAAGTAAGTTATATGAGGCAAAACCTAACCTTGTTTAATTCATGCATATTTTTTAGATCTTTGATATTCATCTATGGAAGATTTCATGACAGCAGTCTGCAGTGTCTATTGGCAACGTTGTATACTCCAACATAGTGGGCACTTCAGCATCCAAATATGCAATCCGTATGCTGTGCAGCCCAACAGTGCCATGCAGGAGAATCATGCTCACAAATATTTACCTGTTGAGGGCTTCAGGATTGCCTGCATTTGCCGATTGCCAGAACGTCTTGGATGGATCATCTCAAGGGCGTGTCATTCCCACAGCCTGTTTTGCATGAAAAGACAGACGCTTTAGCTATAACTGATTTGCAACTATAATATATATCATACTTTTCCTAGCTTATACCTCTGCACTCTAATTTATAAAACACTCTATATGTTCAACAAGCAACACAGCTTTAAAAAGCTCACTTGTCCGTAGATGCATGCAAGAGTCATGTTGCCGCATAGGCATGAAAAACAAAAGAACAGAAACACGTTCGCTATGTTCTAAATCCAAATGACAAATAGTCTAGGCAAACCAACGACACATTTACCATTCTATTCACTACCGAATCTGTTCAAAAATCCAGTCACCGCAGCAAATATTCCTTTTTTAACATAGTAAACATAGCTCCTCAAACCTTCCAAAGAATAGGATATTGAACAAATTGAGATGATGGGCTAGGACGTGAAAAATGCCTTCTTTATACTTAACTGGTGTAACGGGGTGTCCATTGGCTATATGACATGATTCTCAACGAGATTTCCTCCATAGTCGTTTGCCAAGCTACCAATTTCACCTTAAGTTACGAGGTGTCAAAATAGTGGGGTTACTAGTACTACCAAGGGCTGAGGTGGCAGTCTCATAGAATACCACAATGCCCTTTGAAGGCTACGAAGATGGGCAATCCACAAAATTGAAGACCACCAAATTTTTTGATAAAACAACAACATTTGAAACCATTAATCTTCCTTGAATTTATCCATTTTATTTCAAATCGAATAGCAGAATTAAGTGCGCATGAACTGAAGCGAATGAATTCTCCACTGGATCTTAAAGTGGACTCGTACTATTACAATAGCATAATCATTTATTTAAAAACTGAAGATAAACCTGATATAATGCAGTCAATACATTAGTTAGATTTAAGCAAATGCCATGTGATCTAATGACATGCATCATTCAACAGAAAAGAATACGACAATGTAATGTTTGGTCTACGACAACAATTTTGCTCATTAGATGTTGTATATCATTTTCGTTTAAATTCTCCTTCGCAAGCTATGTAAAAGTTATTAAATCTAAAGTTGGTAAAGAAAGAAATATACCTCTTGGAAGATGATCATGCACATGGTTTGGATCAATATCATCAGTCACCGTTGCAGCAAGATTTATAAGCTCAAAAAAACCTTGAACTCTAAAATTAAAAAATAGTACAACCCCATTACAATTTAACAGAATGACAAAACAATTACAGTTCAGCTCCACTATGATTTAACAGGAAGTTGATAGCGATGTAGCAAATGCAGATATGAAGCCGGGATCTGCAACTAAGTTCGATTATTAGGCTCTTGGATGCAGCAAGCTACCTAAAGAGGACAACATGTAGCAACTTTCATTTAGTTGCTGCATGGATAGAAGCTGGCTTGCAGCTTCGCGCATAAGATAATTACAGCTCTGCCTTGGAATTTAATTTAAGTTCTGATAATTAGTTGCAGAAAATATCTTTGTGCCAAAACCAGTGACAGATAACTTGGACTATGCCATGTCCTCCATCTTCGAAAGTCTGGATAACTTTTCAGTACATGTAAGCCTTATGGTGAAGTAGAACTAGGATAATAATGCTTTCAGAAACCAATGCTATTAAGCTCACAGGATACTGCCTCTTATGTCCCCTGGCAGATATATTTGCAAGCAATAGAATGTGAGAAGATGCAAATGAAATAGAGAAATTAGAATCATGTGCTGGCAACTAAAATGCTGACAAGGTTTTGATAGAAGCAATTGTTAACAAGAATCGCCATGTATTTCAGAAACAAGAATCATGCCTATCTCAGTTCTTTGGTAGCTGAGTGTTATCTAATGAAGCGTTTTTCCATAAAACATTGGAGATGCTGCCCATAATCCCTGCTGGCAGAAAGATACAATCTCTGCTTTGTGATATTGACATAGTAGGGAAGCATATAATCCATGCTTCCAAAAACAATTTCTTAAGATCTAAGCTTCCATTCTAAACCACAGAATTTATCCATCGATTTCAAAAACTTGCCAGAACTCTAAAACGAAATACATACTTCATACTGCGTAGACAGAGATTAAATCTTGACATTAACTAATTCTTGACAAGATTTGATTCATAAAAGTGAATGCAAAAATGGTATTAGATCACCATTTTTTTAATAATGACCAGCTTATTCGCTAGGAATGCGACCGCCAGGAATGCGACCTCCATCATTTGGCAAGCCTTCAGTTAGCAAGATCACGCTAACAGCTGATGTGTGAATACCTACATGCACCAGAGCCTTCAGAAACCCTACAAAGTGTTCTCCGATCATTGCGCATTCTTGTTTGCCATTTTGCAAATAAGACTTTCCACGTCATAACTGGGATCTGCGTAGCCAATGGTGACCCTCCCCTATAGCAATCATCATTTTCTATAATTTAATTTAATTTAATTTAAACCTACGCACCTCATCAATATACGTCAAGGTAAGTGTGTCTAACATTCTTCTTATCATCCACTAAGTGATCGACACGTTGCAATCATTCTAATTAAGAATGACAAACGGGTCTGCATTCTTGATCTAACCTGAAACAGCCAGCTACCTGTTGTTCCATCTCTTGCTATAGCGGGATTTTCGACCCCTGCTGTTCCGACTCTTCCGACTCCTGCTATGTGGCTATGGCGGGCTTGAGATGCCAAAACTCTGCTTACCTTGACGCTGTGAAATGAGAAGAGGTCGCCGCTTCTTGGCTGAGCAGGGGAAGCTGGCTACTGCCAGCAGCCAGTCGTGCCTAAACGGCGCTCCTGGCTGCTGGCAGTAGCCAGCTTCCCCTG
>JAANSK020289446.1:0-10551 GCA_011763485.2 Isoetes engelmannii
AGTGAAAGTCATAGAATCCATATAGGACCTCCAGAAGAAGAAACAACTAATTATCCACATGCAACAAGAGGCGACATTGTCTACAAATGCAAGGAATTAAGTTCAATTTTCTATAATAGAATCGTATTTATGCCCGGCAATGCCGGGCACCCGTTACTAGTATTCTATGTACATGAAACCTTAAATAAAACAGATGCATTCTGAGCACCTTTTAAACCAGTTGTCTTTCTGTTGAGGCTCATTGTCTTTAGAAATGGCTCCAGCTGATGCATGCACTGCAACAACAAGCCTCGCAATTCGCTGCAATCATATAAGGATTTCAGAACATATCCTTCTGTAGATATTAAACACTCATCACACAATAGCATGCAATGTCCTGTCAATGATCTCTTGCATCTTTAACAATGAAAATTAAATCAAACTAAGAAAGAATAGTTGTTTGCAGGTCAATGTTCTCCTAGGTTGTCTAAACGAAAACAAAAATGGAAATATTGGACAGTGTAATACAAACCTTGAGGTCATCATATCGTTTAGATGGGGGATTGGCTACACACACAATAGAGTGGTAATGCCAGCCTTTGCGATGGATATACAGTGTTGCTCCATAGCCTCGTGTATAGCAACTCTGTGGCAATACCAGGAAAAATACAATATTACAAAATTGCAACATTTAAATATTACAAACAATCGACCAATACAAGTCTGGTAATGTTGTATAACCTATCATCTGGTCTTTGCATGCATATGAGCGCTATTCTTTGAACAGAAAATAAGGGGAATGCCAAAAGAACAGAAGACATTTGTATATAAGAATGGGGATTTGAACCCCACCGACATGAATCATTACCATAATGCTAGAATCAGTTGAATCAGAACCTCCTTAAGAACACCACGGCAGAGAACACATGACAAACCAACCGGAAAAAAAAAAAAAAAAAAGCAAAGAAAAGAAAACAAACAGATCAATGGAAAGAGCCCTATCCTGTCCAAAACATGGATTGAGGAAATTTTATATAACCTGTGCATTGTATCCCAGTATTTTTAAAAGGGATGAAGCCGACAGAAATGCTTATCTTGCCCCGTTTTGCAAATCCAAGGAACCATATGATGAAAATAGCATGTCTGAATAAATTGAAAAACTCGATGATTTGCGAAAAAAACACCATGCCTTGTCCAAAACACCATCTCCCAGAATCCTAGCCCAAGTTCGTCAGCCTGTCAGACAACAAAGAAAAAAAAAACCCACTGCAAAACATCTATGTGGCTGCTTCTGAAAAACTATTCGAAATTTATGTGGTTGGCTGCTCCTGAAAAACTCTTCGAAAATCTATGTGCTTGTTCCATCTATGCGGTGCAACGGCTCCTGGGGGAATCCCTCCGCCATAGCCACGCCGCCCTACCCTGCCCTAACCTAAAATGGAAAACCTAGTTTCGAACTTAGAAACTATTAAAAAAAAAAAAAAGGAAGCCACAAACACAATTGAAAACCCAAAACCTATTTGTTGGCATCAGCTTTATACGGTTTTGGCATACTCATACTTGCCAAAAAACATATAAAATCTTAGGTAATAAGACCAGCCCTTTTCAACAATTGCAGAAGTTAATCCCTAAAGAATTTCGAGGAGATTTAAGTTAGTACCGAGTTTTGCACGATTTATGGAAGGAATAAATTTCGTCGGGAGGGCTTTTCGCCGGATAAAATTTCTGGCGGTGGTGGCGAGCTGGCGGGCCGCGAGCGAAAATTCCCCGACGAAAAAAACGATCAAGGCAAAATTATTGGTGTAAAAAAAAAAATTCCGGTAAAAAAAAATAAATTCTGGCGAACTTTTTTGGCGTTGCCGCCAAATTGCTGTCCCGCCGCCGGCAGCGCTGCTTCTCCAGGCGGCGACATTCCCCCTCCGCCGGCAGCTCCGCCAACAACTTTTCAACAAAAATTTTAGGGACCTTGAAATTTCGGCCAAGATCAACAGGTTTGGAAACTTTCTGTCGATTTTTGCTTGGCGATGCCAGGGCTGAAAATTGGAGAAAGGCATGTCAGGAATGCCCAATTTCAAGCTCCCTAAAATTTCGTTGAAGAATTTTCAGGAGCAAGAGAATTTCGCTCGAAATTTTCTGGCGTCGCTCGTGGCTTCGCCACTCGCGATCGCCAAAAAATTTCTTCGCGAAATTCTCTGCTCCTGAAAATTACTTCTTCCCAAGTTTTCTTCGCAATGTAAGGTGAACCTGAAAAAGCCTATAATTTTGCCTTTGACGTTTTTTTCGGTTAAAAAAATATTTTCAATTTTCTTGTCACAGCCAGAAACAGAATCAGGCCGTCCAAAATTTCAGTTCGATCAAACTCCTTAAACCCTGACCCAAAGCATTCACTGTCTAGCCGCAGCAGGGGGTTCTTAGGAAAGAGGAGTTTTAGGTTTCTGGCAACATGGCGCCAGCAGAACAAGATCACAAGCAGCACAGAACAGCCAAGGCTGGTGCTTCGGCTGCAAAGAAAAAGGGTAAAAATGTTGGTGGAAAATCGGCCAAACAATCCAATCCCAAGGTAATACCAGCCTCACTCACCGGGAATAGTTTTGAACTTCATAATTCAGTACATATCTGATATCTTTATTTTAATGTACAGGCATTCACGTTCAGATCAGCAAAGAAAGCTAAACGTCAACAATCAATGTCTGCTGAAAAAGAGCAGCGTCGTCTCCATATCCCTCTAATTGATCGTTGCTCTAGTGAGCCCCCTCCATTCGTAATTGTGGTCCAAGGGCCCCCACAGGTATCTATGTTAACTACCATTGTGGTTCACTCTTATTTACCTGGTGTGATTCATTGCATTCTGTACGTTTCTTAATTACGTCTTCAACATAATGGCAGGTGGGGAAGTCTCTGTTGATCCAATGCCTCATAAAGCATTACACCAAGCATAACCTCTCTGAGGTGCGGGGTCCTATAACCGTTATATCAGGCAAGATATTTTGCATGCGAACCTCCGAGTTTTTGTTTAGGTGTTCAGAAGAATGTGTGCTTTATTACTAAGATTTTGCTTTTAACTGTCTCAAAAATTATATCTACTTCAGAGCAGATAAGCAAATGTGTTCGTTAATGGTTGGATATGGCTGTATACGTACGTAAAGGAACCTTCAGCAAATTTCCCTCCTTCCTCACCTGAAATACAAGCATGTATGCAGGCTGAATTGTTCTCCCCTTGGCTAAATAGAGAACGATTATAGATGACCATAAATATGTACATACCCCAACACAATCCAATTAAATATGGTGCTTGAAATCGAATATGTGGACCCTTGGAACAGTACTCTGTTTGCAACTGCTTACTTTTTTGATGCTGTATCTGTTGTTTTAGACTGATCTTGCATACTTCATTAGGCAAACACAGGAGGCTTCAATTTGTGGAATGCCCAAACGAGTTAAATGGGATGATTGACTGTGCGAAGTTTGCAGACCTAGTTCTTCTTCTTATTGATGGGAGTTATGGATTTGAAATGGTATATTAATTTCTGTTCACTCCAAGATTGCTTGCTACTATCAATCAGATCTATGTAATTATGTTTGTTTAATCATTATCAATTTTGAGAAGTTGTTTTGGGATCTTCGTTGAAGAGTCAACTTACTTCAACTGTTGCCCTTGCAGGAAACATTTGAGTTTTTAAATATACTACAAGTCCATGGGTTTCCCAAGGTAATGGGTGTTTTGACCCATTTAGACAAATTCAAGGATCCGAAGCGTCTGCGCAAGACCAAAAAACGTCTTAAAAATCGTTTTTGGACAGAAATATATGATGGTGCTAAGCTGTTCTACCTTTCTGGTCTTATCTATGGAAAGTAAGATTTTTAGCTGCTCATTCAAGTTAGAAATGAGGTGTTTTTCTTATGTAGCTTAATGAGAAATAGCAAACAGAATAATTTCATGCATAGTTGTGCAACTTATGACGCAAAGGAAATCACATGTCTTATTTACAGTATCATCACGGACCTTAGGAACAGTTTGTTATCTCTGGCCAACCTTTTTTATGTTAATGTTATCCATGGCCTACATTTCCTTGGGAATCTTTGATTTCTGATGGCCCGTAAATCTTTTTACCATAACTCGTTTCGATGTGTTTGACTAGATATCCAAAACGGGAAGTTCACAACCTTGCAAGATTCATATCTGTTGCAAAATTCCGGCCTCTTTCTTGGAGAATGAGCCATCCTTATGTCTTAGCTGATCGTATGGAGGATGTGACTGCACCAGAAAATATTCAGTTAGATTCAAAGTGCGATCGCAGAGTGACTTTGTACGGTTATCTTCGTGGAAGCCACTTGAAACCAAACACAATGGTAGGTGCTGTGGTATTTTCATGTATTTATATGGTTTCTTTGCAACTTCTTATTTATTAGGTAATTAGTCGTTCATTACGTGGGCTATGTCTTGTTGGCCTTCCTGTTGAATGGCTTGTTTTTGATTGGTAAGAGTTGATGAATAAAGGCAATTATAAAACATGTAGCCAAGTTTTCATAAGGAAGTGGTAATCCTTTCATGGAAGAAGAAGATAAATGTGGAAGTGATCCTCGCAACTTGTTTCAAATCTAAGCATTCTTCCATAATTCTTTTGCTCGAAGGCATTTAATGAGGTTGTCAAGAGGTATTCTTTGGAGCTCTAAATGCAGGGCTTCTTGTCACCACATATTATTATTGGAATGTAGCAAAAGCTGTATTGCTTTCGTGGACATGGGGACTGGACAAAAGAGAAACATGTTGGACAACTCGTTGATGAATCTCAACGAAGCAATTCTATGAACAAAGTCGCAACAGTCTTAAATGACTTTTTTGTGTGTTTGGGAAGCTGTCAAACTTGAGAATATCCATTTCAGGCATCTCACAAACTCTACCAAGGCCAAGGGGAAATTTGTTTATTTTGTTTCAGGCGTGTCCGCATTTTCAATCAGTCAGGTGCTTACATTTTATGCTTGTCTTGTGCTTGTCTTGTAGGTACATGTTGCAGGTGTTGGTGACTGCAAGCTGTTCAATGTGGCTAGTTTACCTGATCCTTGTCCCTTACCCTCAGCCACAAAGAAACGAGGCTTAAGGGAGAAGGAGAAATTAATCTATGCACCCATGTCAGATGTGGGAGAGATGCTGTATGATAAAGATGCTGTCTATATTAACATTAGTGATCACCAGGTTCAGTTTTCAAAGCCAGGAACAGAAAATAAAGAAGAGAGGGTAACAGGTATGTACAGCTTGATCATAGTTGCTGATTAATAACTGTTAAGTTGCTAAAGAATTTTGCATTCAGCAAAGGAAAGAGACGTGGGAGAAGCTATGGTAAAAACACTTCAACAAGCAAAGTACTCCATCGATGAGAAACTTCAGGAAAGCTTTATCCAGTTATTTAATCGTACGGCTGCGGTCAATGAAGAAGGCAATCAAGATGAGGACCAGCTTGAAGATAATAATGGAGTAGAAGAGGAAGACAATGAGCCTTTGGAAAAAGATTCAGATTCTGGAATGGTCTCAGAGGATGATTCTGGTTCTGAAGGAGATGAAGCTTTGCATCCGAGCAGTACAAAGGAAGCTTTGTCAAATTGTCATATTCTGGAGTCTCAACAGCTGCAAGATGGGAGAATTAGAAGGAAGGTAGTTTTTTTGAGAGGAAATGATCCTGAACAAGTAAGAAATCTTCCACCCCCACCCTCTGTCTGCCAGTGCACATAGATATAGGAATAATCTTGCACTTCATAGATGATGTAAAGAACGAGAATCAGTTCTTATTCTGTTCTACCTTCAAAAGAAAAATTGGAGCCAACCTAATTTTCGACTTTAGATTTTTAGATTTTGATTTTGGTTTTAAATACATGTCTTAGGTGGCATTCGTATTCATCCTTAGCTGTATATTAATCTTGCTTGGTCTCATAGAGCCAATCATTAAATAGATTGATTTGCATTGGACTTGAGCATGAAGTTCTTAACAACACACCTTTATGATGCAAAGTATCACCATCAGGTGAAAAAAGATGGGGATGAAATGAAAGAAGTTGAGTACAGGCTCTGACAGTGCAGTCTCATCTTCTGGAAGTGTCTAAGGAGCGCTTTACTCCTGTTTTCAGACTGGAAATATAGATGATCCTACAACTCAACCTGAGCTTCTATTCTATGTTGAAAGATTCACAATTGATGAGCTTTTATGGTTAAAAATGCGTGACCTTATATGTTTAATAGCTAACTTATGTGAGCTGATATGTGAGACATTATTTTTTTTTCTTTTTTGGTCTCTCATCCTTGTTCGTAGCTTTTTCTTATCATTATGGATGACTGCTTTTATGGCAGGCTCTTCATGACCAGCTTGGTGATGTAAACGAAGTTCGTGGATTTGATTCAGATAGTGAAGATGATGATATAATATTGCGGGATGCCTTAGAGAATGCATCTGATGCAAAACTTTGTCTAGAACCTAGTAGCATTAATGGTATTGATGCTATCCTAAATAAGGAATTTTTCCTGTTTTTATGCATTGGAAGTTTTTATATCATTTGTTACCTACGATGCAGAGGAAGATGCCGACATTGGAAATGCATTGCAATGGAAGGAAATATTAGGAAGGAACTTGTCTGCCACTAGGGTGGACTTGATGCAACTTGTCTATGGTCACTTAATTCCTATACAACCAAGAGGCTCTTCTCATGCTGCTATGCAGAAGGATGATTCGGATAGTGATGAGGAGTTTTTTCGGGTGAAAGACAACTTGCACAAAGTATCTTCTCTTTGTCCATACTTTACATGCTTAATTGCCTTTGTTATATTAACTTGTTAGCTTTGCTATAGTCTGCATGCATGGAAAATCCTGAGGAGGACCTTGATGCTGACGATTGCTCGAAGTTGCACCCGCATAGGCTGCTTAGCGATTGGTCCAATCCTGATGTAATTGAGAGCATTCGAGACCGTTTCGTGACAGGTGACTGGAAGAAAGCTGCTGGTCGGCAAAATGGTCATGAGTCAGCAGCGTCCTCAGATGAAGATGAACGGAGCAACGGAGATGAAAATGAAGATGGTAATGTTTTCGGAGATTTTGAAGATCTTGAGACAGGTGAACAAGTGCTTGGTAAAACTGAAGACCAAAGAGAGGAAGAGGAACGCAGGTTAAAGAAGCTTGCACTTCGGGCGAAGTTTGAAGCTCAATATCCAATTGTGTGTTACACATCATTTCAGTTATTTTCTCTATTGCCTTGAAAGACAGAAATATGCGCATATGTCATTGATTCCTTTTTAAAAGAGAATTTTTCTCCTTGACTTAATTCAACGTATGATGGCGGGGATAAGTCTGATGATGATACTGAACAAAAGGATGGGCAGAGTAAAGGGAATACAGAAACAAAAGAGAAAGGATATTTTGAGAAGGTAAAGCGAATGACCTTTTTTTACTAATTAGTTGGTTCGTTTATCTTCTGATTCTTTGTTAGAACGTAGGACTGTTGTGAATGACCTTGTTTTCATCAATTAGTTGGTTCATTTATCCCCTGATTCTTTGTTAGAACGTAGGATTGTTCCCATGCTATATTTTTTAGGAGTTACTACGGGTTGAAGGTCTTTTTAGGTTTCAGACATAGAGTACAAGCTTTCACCACGGGGATGCGACTTTTAACTGCCCGTTTAATCCATGCATATTATTTGACATAGAATAGAAGCCTTTACCACGGGGATTTGACTTCTGGCTGCCCGTTTATTAATCCATACAATTTACTTGTTCAGCTCTCTTTGGTTGCCTGTCATCCTTGGTGGTTTGTCCAGTCTTAAGCTGTGAGTACTTGCTTTCAATGTTCCATTTGTAACTACTATTATAAGGCAGATTGGATATTCGTAACGGTGTATTCTGATTGTAGCTATTGGGACCTGTTTTTGTTTCCTTGGATGTTAAATTTCTTCCGGCATTGATGCTTTTTTCCTTTTCCCTCAGATTAAGGAGGACATTGAATTGCAGAAGCAGCGAAACAATGCCGAGCTTTCTCAGCTTGATGAGGTCACGAGATTGCAACTAGAAGGTTATCCGGTTGGAACTTACTTGCGTATTGAGCTGCATAACATCCCTTGTGAGATGGTGCAGTTTTTTGATCCGCATCATCCAATCCTCATTGGCGGAATCAGTAGAACTGAGGAAGGTGTTGGATACATGCAGGTATTTATCTTATTTGTCTTGTTAAGAGTGAATGATGCAGATTGGGAAGAAATAGAAGATGGATTTAAAATTGCTGATATACTTCCATCTATATAAAATGCTAAATCTTTCATTGACATAGAGAAGGAAAATTAAATTGTTAGTAGCATATGCTATGCAAAAGAAACCAGACCTGTGCACATTGTCACAGTGATGCTTAACCTTACAGACTGATTAAGCATGCAAATAGGTCAATCTCATGTTTCTTTGCTGGAGAGAGTGAATGATTCGATTTAAATATGTTTTTCAAAGCTAATATGGAATTTTGCTCTATAGGTCAGATTCAAACGACATAGGTGGCACAAAAAAGTATTGAAGAATCGAGACCCTATAGTTATTTCTGTTGGGTGGAGACGATACCAAACGTTGCCTGTTTACTCAATGGAGGACCGAAATGGTCGGCATCGCATGCTTAAGTACACACCAGAGCACATGCATTGTCTTGCAACGTTCTGGGGTCCACTAGCACCACCCAATACAGGGATGCTTGCTTTCCAAAATTTGTCTAGTTCGCAGGTAAGTTGTTCTGATGGTGTATTTTTTTTTGAACAGCTTAATGAATGGCTGTATTTTTGTGATAACAGCCATTTTTTAGAGTAACTGGAACGGGAGTGGTCTTGGAATTAGATCAATCTGTGCACATAGTGAAAAAGTTGAAGCTTGTGGGCTATCCCTACAAGATATACAAGAAAACTGCCTTTATCAAGGACATGTTCACCTCTGCTCTAGAAGTGGCTCGATTTGAAGGTGCATCTATACGAACTGTTAGTGGCATCCGTGGTCAACTGAAGAAGGTTCGCCATAATATTTTCTGGAAAGTAGAGCCTTTGTTATAATACAACTCTGTACTGACGATGTCTTTGCACATATAGGCTGTGAAAGCAGGACAAGGGAAGGAAGGGAGCATAAGATGTACTTTCGAAGATAAGATTTTAATGAGTGATGTGGTCTTCTTACGAGCATGGGTCAGTGTTGATGTTCCACAATTTCATAACCCAGTCTCTACCGCGCTGCAATCCAGAGAAGTCACATGGAAAGGCATGCGAACAGTTGCCGAGCTCAGAAGAGAATTGGATGTTCCGATTCCAGTAAAAAAGGACTCTGCTTATAAGGTCATTTAAGCTTCTAATGCCATGATACTGCTACGACGAAGGCCTAACATCTTTCACTGTTTGCAGCCCATAATTCGGGAGCCAAGGCACTTTAATCCGTTGAAGATCTCAAAATCTTTGCAAGCTGCCCTTCCTTTTGCATCAAAACCAAAGCTACAGCCGAAAAAGAAACATCCCTCATTAGAGCAACAACGTGCAGTAGTCCTTGAACCTCATGAGCGCAAAGTACATGCACTTGTGCAGCAGTTGGCCACTATTCGCAATGAGAAGGTAAACACTGAATTGCTTTTTATCTCCAGTTTATTGATGGTAACTATTTATCTGTCTATAAACAGGTCCGAAATAGAAAGATAGCTCAGGCAAAGAAGCATCAGATATATGAGACCAAGAAAGCTAAAGAGGAACAGGTGAGCAAACTTCATCAGAGGGAAAGGATACGGAAGCGGCATCGCGAGGAATCAGCAGCTAAAGGGGCAAGCTCTAAGAGAATGCGCAAATAAACAATATCATATGGTTCTCTGGTACTCTGGTATGTATTATATATGTAACGTAAAAATCACATTCTTCAGGTTAGGAAGAGTAATACAAAGAATTTATGTTGAAAAGACAAAGGATGAAAAATTTTCATCATACTTCTAAAAAAATCTAGCATCCAGATGTGCGTTTCCACAAGATATATTTACGAGATAACCTTTCATCCTGGGTGCATCATTCTAACCCCTTAGATGACATTGATTCAGGCAAACAATTAATTATAGGTAATAATGTATAATCAAGTGTATAATTAGTCTTTGCTGCCTATCATAACCATCTTTATTCCCTGTTAAAGCAACTTGTTATCATGGATCCTGTAAAGCAATTTACCATGATGGAATTTCTTGGAGGAGGCAAATCAATTGCTAGATGGAAGATTTTACCTGGCCCTCGAGGTTTTATAGTTGAAATCAAATCTCAGCGTTGGTTATAGTGGTGTTACCCACCTGTAACACATTGAGGTGGCATAAACACCTAGTTTGTTATGCCAAGTGGCTATAAACACCTAGCTTTTAGGGAAACCACCATAAAACCACCGTAAACCCACTATAGAACTCTTGAGCCTGGTTTGTTTAAGTACTACGTTATCTACGCTGGGGGCCTGATTACGCCCGGTAGGGCTTTGAGGCGGCGTCGCCAGCCGAGGCGGCCACCCCCTATCTTATCAACAAATTCCCACTCGATCCCTAGTTTTCTTCCCCCAC
>JAANSK020289457.1:0-10550 GCA_011763485.2 Isoetes engelmannii
CATAAGCTCTCTTGAAATCGAGTTTCAGCAAGAGACAATTCTGCTTAGAGAGCTTATTCCAGTGGAGGGCTTCATTATCAGCAATGTAATTGTCCAAAATGAATCTCTTGGGAAGAAAGGCAGATTGGCAATTAGAGATTGTTTGCTGAAGGTGGCTCTTAATTCTTTCTGCAATGATTTTAGCCACTAACTTGTAGGGGTGTTGGTCAAAAAGATGGACCTCCAGTCATGGATAGTAGCAAGCTTACTCTTTTTAGGAATCAAGGAAATCATGCTAGAAGAATAAGCAGGAGGCAGAATCTTGGCATACCAATAAACCTTGACAAAGATGCATAGGTCGTGTTTGAATAAGTCCCAAAATTCTATGTAGAATTCTGGAGGTAATCCATCAGGGCCTGGAGCCTTGCCATGTTTCATTCTAGATAAGGTCCTAAAAATCTCATTCTCACTTGGACAAACGAGAACCTGGTCAGACATGGTTTGAGAGTGTTGAATGGAGCTAAAAATATGAAATTGAGCATCAATCATGACATCCTTATTCAGCTCTTCTGCAAAAAGGTTCCTATAATTGTGTAAGAAATAATCCCTAACAGAATCTTCATCTGTGATGATGTTTCCAGAGGTGTTCTCTACTTGAGTAATAGCATTATTAAGGAGTCTCTGCTTGGCCTTCTTATAAAAGAAAGCAGAAGAGGGATTATCCAGCTCCTTGGCATAGGTGATCTTGGCCTTCAGGACTAAGCCTTTAGCACAATGCTCCTCCAAATTTCTTATTTGGATCACCAGCCTATTCTCTTCCATATGATGAGAGATATTACTAGGGTCATCTATAAGAAGCTGTCTGACAGCCTTGATTTGTTCAAAGAGCTCTAACTTATCTTGGTCCCTCAATTTCTTAGCATTTAGACTCCAAGATTTGATCCACCCTTAACTTTCTTGAGTTTGGAGTAAAAAAGAACCATAGATTGATGGGTAGGAATGCCTGGCTGGCTAGAGTAAAACTCTCTAAACTCCTTGCAGAATTTAGCATTGGACAGAAGAGAGGAATTGAATTTAAAAGCAGTCTTAGTTTGAATCCTATAGAGAGAAAGCTTCTTAAACTCGATGATGATAGGCTGGTGATCAGATAAGGTAGCCTCTTCATCACCTGTGACAATTGTCTAACAGATCAGAGGCACAGTTTGCAATATACACCCTGTCCAAATTACAGAAGGTCCTATCTTCTCCTTTCCTCTTATTCGACCAGGAGTACTTAATATTGGAGCTAGGCACATAGTAAAACATAGAATTGGACAGGAGACTATTCCAAGAAACTCTTTCAGCAAGAGACATGTTGATCTTATTCCCAAGCTTCATGTCCCATTGCGGAGTGTTGTTGAAGTCTCCTGCCATGACCCAGTCAACTTGAGATTTCTGAGAGATAACATCTCTAATGTTTTTCCATAAACCCTGCCTCTCACAAGGATCAGTGTAAGTATATATATTAATGACACCAACTTTATGGTTTGCATGTTCAAAGACAATATATTGCCATCTAGAATTCGGGCTATTAAAACTTTCCACCACATTGAGATTAAACCAAATGATGGCCAGACCCCCCTTGGTACCATTAGCTTGGATGATGGAGGAACTGGCACCACTCTTGATCCAAGTTGCTAGATTATTGGCTTCAAAGGATGGGAGGTGATGCTCCTGGATAAGGATAAGATCAGCTTTGTACTGCCTCACACTAGCCACAAACCTTCTTCTTTTAATCGGGCCTTTAATGCCTCTGAGATTCCAAGAGATCAATTTCATTGGAGGGTGTTTTTGTTCAGAGATTCAGCTAAGAGTTCACCTTTACTCCTAATATTCTTAGCAAGTCCATTATAGTCAACATTGATAGGGGTGCAGAGATGATTCTCTTCAGTAGAACTACATTTTTTCCTGGCTTTTTTCTTCCTGGGATATTTCTTATGGAAACATGGAAGCACACTGTCGGCAATGGTACTTTGAATATATAGAGAATCCTTATGGAAACATGGAAGCACGCTGGTCGGCAGTGGTACTTCAAATATATAAAGCAGGGGATCGGCGTTGTCTTGCCAATCACTGCACCATTTGGTCAGTCATTTGCTAGCAAAATGCAAGAACCCTTGAGCAGCAATTGACATCATGGGCAGAGGAAACATAGTTGCGTGCACTTGGACGTGCAGGGTTTAGACAAGCAATCCACAATTCATCACATTTTCACAATGCGCACCCTACTAGAAGACAACATAAAATAAACTAGGAAATTGCCCACCTCCGGTGGGCAGCCCACGTGATTGTACATCAAGAGTGGAGTAGGTTATGCGAGAGAAACAAAAGCAATACTCTTAGAATGAAACAAGGTGTTGTCGCATGGGTTGCCCGTGTGAATGGGAGAATCTACCTGTTCTGAGAGGCGAAACCAAGGAAGGAAGAAAACAAGTAATTTGATAACTAAAACAAAGTTGCATAATTGACCATTTTTAGAATCATTTGATAGATTGATATATATAAGCATGAAACAATATATTGTGAACACTTACTAGTGGTAGGAGAAGTAATTGTAAATTTTCTGGTTGAGGATATCTATTTTTTAAATTCGGTTTTTCCGGCATATGGAAAACTTTTTAAATTTATTTTCAGGTTAGTTTTATAAGGTTGGTAGAGCTTTTCTCTCCCGTAATAATTTCCGGTACTCCAAAAATTGGGGATATAGACTGAGTATGATTTCAAAAATTCCAGAGCAGTGCACGTGGGTTGGATTAGCGGGAGACGCGTGGTAAGACTGTCATGCAAGGGCCTGCCGGGTGCATAGCCAAATGGGCTACTCCTGGGTTGCATCTTCCCAGTCCCGATGAGGTAGGAAGGGACTGCTCCCTTCCAGGAAATCCATGCCCATAGCAGGCGAGCTAGAGGGCTACCACTGCCCGTACACGACTTGAACCCCATCGAAGGCGACCGTGCCACCCAAGAGGTGTCGAGCCCATACCAAGAGCCTCATGCAGTGCATATCATTATTAGGCCTAGCTCACAGCATTTCTTGGTAGGCCTTACACACCAGAGGGATCAACTACTGTGGGACAAGTTCTCCCTTATAAACCCGTCTAGCCCCTCCACCCACAGCACAGACGGGCTCTTACGCACAGGCTGCAATTAGTTGGGAACTAATCAGGCCTAAAACTAGGATCATACCAATATAAGGCTTGGATCTCTACCCCCCTTTCTAGTACACAAGAGGGCGAATTAACCATCCAATGATCATCATAATAAAGACAGAAAAATCATAACAGAATAGAAATCTATCTAACAAACAGGGTTAGCTTCATCGGTCAGTTTTTGGCACCTATGGGTCGGAATGGGGACAAGAATGGACAATGGTTGATCTCAGAATCAAGAATGGGGCAAGAAACACCTACAAGAACCCTGGCTGGCGGGCATTGCTCCTCTGAAGGCTTCCATAGCTGCTCGAGAATGGGTCGAGACTGTGACAGACGAGTTTCCCAAGAATGGGGGAAGCAGGTGTGCTCCTCAGGCTGACTGCTCTTGATGGCGACTTGCTCTGCTGCTGGTGCTGATCCGAAAAGGGGGGCCTTTAAGGGTTTGCCACCTTTTATAGAGAAGGTCCCTTTTAAGGCGCACTGACCTAGGGTTTGATGATAATGGGCCAAGCCATGGGATCATGCCATGTGGCAATTAGCATAATATATTTACATGTTGCAACATGTGCAATATATTTGGGGCCTAGGGGTGCATCACTCCATGGGTTATTCTATACCGACTACCGAGTACATGTCGTACGTACGGCATGTACTAGTGACGTGGCCAGTATAATATATGTATTTATATCGCATACAAGGATAGGTTCTGTATGTATAAATGCAAAATTCTAGACGTATAAAGTTCAAAAATACATATTTTGAGGTATTATACGTATTTAACGTATAAAACTCCACCGGCCCGGAAAAAAAATTTCACGTGCCCGAAACCTTCTGTACAGGGTACGCAAAAACATTTTCGTGCACCCAAAATTCAAGTTTCGGGCACGCGAAGTACAATTTCTGACTTTTTCTGACTTTCGCGTAACCGAAACCCAAATTTCGCGCACCCGAAAAAGTTTTCGCGTAGCCGAAAGCCAAAGTTCGCGTGCGCGAAAAAAAAATAATAATAATAATTTTTTTTTTTGGCGGAAAAAATTTCGATCTTTTTTTTTTTCCGAAATTTTCGCGCACGCGGACTTTAGGTTTCGGGTGCGCAAAAACTTTTTTGTGTGCCCGAACTTTGGGTTTCGGGCACGCGAATGACAGTGACTTTTTCTGACTTTCGGGCACCCGAATACCAAAGTTCACGCACCGGAAAAAGTTTTCACGTAGCTGAAAGCCAAAGTTCAAGTGCGCGAAAATTAAAAAAAAAAAAAGAATACGCGAACTTTGGGTTTCGGGTGCGCGAAAAAAGTTTCGGGCACGCGAAACTGGAGTTTTCGAGTGCGCGAAAACATTTTGACGCCAGAATTATTTTTGACGTATTTTTGATGTATGTTTGACGTATTTTTACTCAAAACAGTGCCGTATTATACGTAAAATACGTTTGGAGGATAAAACGCCAGAAGTACTGAACCTATCCCTGATCGCATATATCCTGAAACGTCACATTCGCCCCACCTTGAATTGATGTTGTCCGCAGCATCATAAGTATCCCCACTTTGAATCCTGCGTAATCTCTGCAACATCATGTCAATGTACATGCATTTACTACAATTCGAAGTCGTTTGATTAATTATTTTAGACCTTTATAAGGTAAAAATATCCCTAACCAAACATGATTATAGTTCAAAGGCATTTCAACTTGCCTCAATCAACACAGATATCAAAACTTTTAACACATAACATAGAGTTTTATGGCTGACTAACTAGGTCCTTGTGGCTTATAAATAGATCATTATTTGTGACAAGTTGTCTTGTGCGACTCCATGCCTTATCCTCGAGATTATTGGCCTACAGATCACACTTCTTAGCCGTAAATTTAATATTATAAAGTTGGTTTAGAGGGAACCACCCATTTAATTAATTAAATGGATGCAAGACGAATCTCCTGGCGTAGGAAGATGATCCTTCTTCCATCTTGGATGTGGAGACAGCGCCCTATAATGCCTAATATGACACTAGTGCCTACACATGTCGTTTCCCGTGGCATAAGGTTCCTCCCCCATCATGGCCTGGGACGAGAGGCAAAAGGTGCTTTCCGATCATGCATCCCTATATGGCCTTCTTTCTCTTAAACGCGTCTACTTCTGTCTCATCGGAAGTAGACGTTTGATCTACCTTCCATTCACCTATGATGTCGGTGCCGGCTAACTCGGTGACGAGTCGTCCTTTGCATTTCTCCCAAAATTGTGGGTACTGATTCTCGAGATCTGATTGTAGCACCCAGGTGGTGTCTTCCACAGGCAACTGTGTCCACTTGACTAAGAACTGCATGACTGCGATCTTCTTGTCTTCTTATAGGCCCTCTGAAGAAGAACTTTTGGAACAACATCGAGTTCTTCCTCAGTTAACTCCAACAAAGTCGGGGTATCCAGGATCTCATCTGGGTTGGGCGTATGCTTCTTAACAAGACTTACGTGGAAAACGTTATATATGGATCTTTAGACGAGCTGGTAACTCAAGTTTATAGGCTTGGTCACCTACTCTCTTGGCTATTTTGAATGGCCCAGCCCATCTGGAAGCAAGCTTCTTGCAAGTGCCGATGCGGAGCTTCGCTTGCTTGACCTTGATCTTGAGCCAAACATTTTGACCTGGAATTGTCTTACGGATCTATGCTTATCGGCCAGCACCTTCTGACGGCTTCTTGCTGCTAAGAGATATCCCTTGATTTCATCTACAAGCGCCTGCATATCCACCAACATCCGTTGAGACATTGATAGCCATAAATGATCATAAATGGGGACGTCTTCCTACTTAGTGCTATTATACACGAACTCACCAAGTGAATATAATCTTCCCATCTATATTGCTTGTTCCAGGCATACGTTCTCAACATATTTTCTAAAATGCAGTTGGTGCGTTCCGTCTGACCATCTGTCTGGGGATGATATGCTGAACTCATGGAAAGCTTGGTGCCGATCGTGGTAAACAAGTCCTGCCAAAAAGCACTCATGAACTTTGGATCTCTGTCAGAGATGATCTCCCTTGGCATGCCGTGGAGTGTGAAAATCTCCTTTGCGAAGTGCGCTGTTGTATCCAAAGTTGTATCTGTGGTCCTACATGGCACAAAATGAGCATCTTGGACAACTTGTCTACTACCACCATTAAGGCATCATGCCCTCTTTGCGTTCTCGGCAGCCCTGTTATGAAATCCATGCTTACCACTTCCCATTTGACATTCGAAACTGGCAAAGGTTGTAGCACTCTGGGAATTCGAAGTTGCTCTGCCTTCGTTTGTTGACATATTTGGCACTCCCTTATGTACCTTGCAATCCGCTCCTTCATGTCTGGCCAATAATACCTACTATTATATTCAAGTACGTCTTCGTTGGATCTTGCATGGCCGGCTATTGGGTTGTTATGCGTATCATGGAGTATCAACTTCATTACCCCTGCAGATTCGGGTACGCATAACTTGTTCTTATAATATAGGAGTTTACCTTCTTTCTTATAGTTCTTGAAGGTCTCCCTTTCCTTATCCATTCTTGCCTCCTTAGAAAGGCATGCTTCTCGAAAATCCTTATCCGTCGGCAGGGTTTCTTCGATCTTCTTGCCAAACTCACTGGTGAGTGTTGATGTGGCATTGCAATGAACCCTTGTGGTGAGGGGATGCCATAGCAAACACACATTAAGCTTTCCTAGTTTGTAGATGATCTCAAAATCATACTCCTCCAGGAACTCCATCCACCTTCTTTGCCTCAAATTGAGGTGTGGTTGTGTAAAAATATACTGGAGACTCTGATGGTCAGTGTCTAGTTGGAATCTTCTACCCAATAGATAATGTCTCCACACTCTCAATGCTCGGACAACCGCTAGAAGCTCTTGATCTTGGGTTGAGTAGTGCGTTTCGGCGTTCATCTTCCTAGAATCATAGGCAACTACCCTGTCTTCTTGCATCAAGACTGCTCCTGTTGTTGTTTTGCTGGCATCTGCCACCAACTTGTCCTTTTGAGGATCTGGCAAGGTTAAGACTGGCGTTGTTGTCAAGTCTTCTTTTAGTTTTAGTTGATCAAAATTTTGTTGTGCCTTGTTTTGCTAGTGTTTTTCCCAATCTTTGATCTTCCTTGCTCTTGTGAGGTCTGTTAACGGCGTAGTTACCTTTGCAAATTTTTTAACAAACTTTCTGTAATAGCCCGTTATAAGTCTAGAAAGCTTGTTACATCATGTATATTCTTTGGAGCTGGCCAGTCTACGACTGCCTGGATCTTTGCTATATCTGTTGAGATTCCTTGTGCTAATATCACATGACCTAGGTACTCAACTCTGGTTGTCGCAAAGTGACACTTACTCAACTTTGCATGCAGCTGATGTCTCCTCAACTTTTGCAAGACTTTCTGCAAATGCTCCACATGCTATATGAGAATGTCGTCGAAGAATATAATATCAAACTCGTCGAGGAAGTCTCGAAATATGTCATTTATGAGTCTCATGAATGTAGCTGGTCCATTTGACAATCCAAACGACATTACGGTGAATTCATAACGACCGTACTTGGTCCTGAAATCCGTCTTGTGAATATCTTCCTCCTTTATCCTTATCTGATGATATGTCGACCTAAGGTCGATCTTGGAGAAGATTTTGGCACCTTGGAGCTGATCCATCAAATCATCCGCTCTAGGTAGGCATACTTGTTTTTTATGGTATGCTTATTCAATTGACGGTAATCAATGCACATCCTCATGCTGCCATCTTTCTTTTTGACAAATAGTTTTGGTGCCCCAAACGGAGAGACACTAGGTCTTTTGAACCCTAGGTCTAGAAGTTCTTGCAACTGCGTCTTGAGTTCGGTTAACTCCTGACTTGTCATTTTATAGGGGGCTTTGCTGGTTGGCTTTGTCCCTGGCTCCAGCGCTATTTCACATTCTACTCCCCTTGATCTCGTCTGGAAAGATGTCATGAAATTCCTTAATTAACTTGGCCATTGGCTTGGGCAAGTTGCTCAAGGTCTCATCTTTCTTCTCCTTGGCTGATTCCTCATCTGTTGCCTCGAGTTTGAAGACATAGGCTACATGTTCTTCCTTAATGCACTTAAGTAATTTCTTACTAGACATGCATTGCATTATTGGGGTAACCTCTTTTCCTGCTATTTCGATGATCTTTCCATTTGGCGCCATGAGGGTGACTTTCCTGGATGCACAGTCAATAAGTGCCTTTGCTGGTATCAAATACTCCATTCCCACAATGAGGTCATACTTTCCCATATCCATTACATGTACTCCCGTACCAATATCAACTCCTAGCAGTTCAATGTTGAAGTTTACCCTTTTACCATCCTTTTATCTGATTGCACCGTTTGCTAGGACACTGGCTTTAGATTGGACCGAAGGGTTTTGAGTTTCAACATTTCCACCATCCTTGGTGAAGCAAAGTTGTCAATAAGGACGATGAAAGATTTGGACTTTACTTTACCAATACTGGATATCACATTGTACTGGGTTCGCAACATTTTTCTGAATCTATCGCTGCTAGGATGTGACACTCACCATGGATATAGTCCCGAGCCTCCTGATCGTCCTCCTCGGGAGGGGTTTCCCATCCTCCCAGCTCATCAAACGTGGCATTCATCACGAAGGGACAGGTACGAGTCATGTGCCAAGCTGAAAACACCTAAAGCACAGCTGTTTCTCTATGCACTCATGTCGTTTCTCCTTCGGAATGGCTCAGAGGAACTGTTTGACTGACTTTGAATAATTGTTCCCTCCTTGCTGCTGCGGCTTATCATTGAATTTTACCTGCTTTTCCTCCTGCTTGTCGTAAGGTGAGTTAAATGGAGTTCTAACGGGTGATGGACTTGCTGGTCTCGGAGCATAGCTTCCAGAGCTCCTTTTTCATAGTAGTTCTTCTTATAAGGAGTCTCATGTGGTCCCGTGCCTTGTAAGCTTATGGCCTTTGATTCGGCCTCTGATACTGTGTGCAGGTTAATAGCTTTGACCAGCCTTTTTATCTCTTCAGTGAGGCCTTTGATGTACCCGTCTACTGCATTTCTCTCGCTGAGTTTTGGCACATAGAGTCCCAGCCTCATGAACTCTTTCATATATTTCTGCACTGTTTTACTTCCTATGCAATCTGTAGAATGACTGCATCATATGCATCTTGTGCTCTCTTGGGACGTGCAAACTTTTTGAATTTTTAGTTGTCCCTTCTTAGACCATGGGCTTTAGCATAGCCCTTCCACCAAATTCTGGCCGCTCCTTTCAAGTTGGCCATAGCGACCCTGCCTCTGTCCTTGTCCTTCATGTCATAAGCAATTCTATACTCACGCATTCATCCAACCATGCTTCTGCTTCAAGACCTAACATGTTCTCACCAAAAAATTGTTCCAATTTCTGGGACTTCTAGATGTTATCCAGTGCCGAATCCACTTTCTTCTGATAGTCCGTGGTCCTATCATTCCTGGCCATGTTGTTACCTACCCGGTCATTCCTTTCCGGCTCGTTGTGTTCTGACCTCTTCGACTCAGACTCAGTGTTCGACGTCTTTGTGGAAGTTTCTGTAGAAGAAGATCTTCTCTTGCTTCTTTTCTTACTCTTGTTTCTATACTGGGGAGGTTGCTAAGGCACTTGGATGTTCTGATCTTGTGGCTGAGCAATTGTTTGAGCCAGAAATGCTTTGATCTCTTGGATGTCTGCCCTCATTTGGGACATCTCCTGTTCCGGCGTCTGCATTTCCACTTCTTCGAACAAATTCCGTGGCTGAAATTGTCTTTGGGGGGTATGTTCATCTATTGGCTGGCCGTTGAGTTCAAAGTTTCTTGGCACTCTTGCTGCATAACCATTTTTTTTTTTTTTTTTTTTAATACCGTGAGTTGGAGGGATGGCCAGCCCACCCACCCTTTACCGACGATCGACCCCGTTCATTACCTGCTACTATAGGAGGAAGCCAAACAATCGGCCTCAACACTCACTTCTTCACAAGCACTACTCGAGGTCGACGCCCAAAAAATCCCTCCGCGTAAGCATGTCCCTACAGCACGCATGGGGTCCTGGAAAAACCCCGTCTGCCACAGCGGAAGGACAGCATACTACTCACGTGAGGGGGCCAGAACTTGCTATTGCAAGCGATCGCGTTTTTCTAAATGGTCCCGCTCCCGCAGGATAACTAAATATAAGCGTCGTTGCAAACGACAAAATTCCAAAGCCCTAGGCCGTCGCTGAACACCTGAGACAGATTAGAGAAGGAATGACCGCCGTCACAGCTCAAGACTGCACATAATTGAAACGGATTAACCACGATTCCACTATTTGCCATTATTCTTTGATTTTGAACTCTACCGAAAGTGCTAACCTCATTTTCAACAGTGTGGGATTTTAGGTTACTACTTTTAGGCGCGACCCCATTTTC
>JAANSK020289468.1:0-10550 GCA_011763485.2 Isoetes engelmannii
CATTGTTAAGCCTTTGAAGATACACCACCGTCTCCTTTTCCAAATAGACCACACCAACCAACCTGATGCCAAATGAAGGATCTATGACCGATTCTTAAATATGTAGGACCAAAGCTCTTTGACATTTCTTACGGATTTGTATTTTGTTCTCTCTAGGTTATGCTCGAGCATGCTTGGTGTCGCATGCTTGCAGGGGTTTAAGTCTCCCGGCTTAAAGAAGGTCTGTATCTGTTTATAACATGTTTGTTGAAAGAGGGCAATGTTGATGTTGTTGTTGTTGTTGTTGTCCCCCTTTTTTTTATTATTAAAATGTCTTAGACTAATGGAAATGATGTGGTAAGTGTTTTGAAGACAACATGATACATATGATATGGAGTAACAAGGCTTTGAGTTTTACCAAGGCTCTGAGTTCTACCAGTAAAGGCAACATAAAGTTCTACATTTTCATTTCGTATTTGGGGGGGGGGGAGAGGGGGGGGGAGCAAATGTGGCAGTGGTTGGAACTAAGATTTCGAATCCGTATTGTATAGGAAACCGTGTTTTTGTGGCTTTCTGAGCAGCTTAATGTTATTTAGCACTAGAGTTGTTACTACAACTATTATGGGTTCATCAACCAGAACTGGTCTAGCATACCCTCGGCCACTTAAACCCATGTATCTAACAAGAGAAATTTCTATGTCACGATACTACCACTTTTTGAATCTTCACTCACTTCTTTATGACCATGAAGGATTTCATGACCAAACCTCATAGAATTCATCAGTTTTCCACCAGGTCAGAACTGCATTCTTCAAACTTTTTAGCATAAAGATGTCCAAACCTTTCTAAAATCAAAAGTAATTATACGATAGAACGTGTTGCTATGCATGTTTTCATAGTTTGCTGCTATTAGATGACATTATATGAAGTCATAAAACCATATTTATTAAAAAAAAAGGTTGTTTGAGATTGTGAATTGTTTCTCCTTTACTATAACAAGTTTTGGCGTAAGACTTGTGGCCATAAGTTGTCAACTCTAAGAGCTATAGTCCAGTAATCTTTTGAAGTGTCCATAGGTTATGTTGATCTCAATTTTTACTAAAGAAGCCATGATACAGAATCTAGGACAAAAATAGAACTGAAATGATTTAATTAAACTCATATATAAGCTTTTCAAGGGCAATAAATGATGCACTCCATATATTTCACTTATATCTATTTATTAAATTCGGTTTTTCCGGCGTTCCGAAAACTTTTTAGAATTTTTACTTAATTCGATTTCCTAAATTCAGATTGTCCAAAAATCGTTTCAATTCTGCCCCTTCATGATTTAATTTTTAGCACCTTCTAATCCGGCATGCATATGCCACGAATCGATTCAAGGCCTAGAGGTGTGCATGCTTCTTATTTCCAAAAATCTTAGCCAAGGCACGAATGGAAGACCTAAAATGAACAGTCTGGCAACTTTCGATTTCTTTTTCCGCTGTTGTAAGCATCAGGTCGAACTTCTTTTCTAGATTTGTAAAGGCTTGGAGATCGCAAGGATGATCAGAGCAGATCATGCTAAAGGTTGTTTCACCATCGGGGATGTGTTAAGCAGGGCAGAACGGAAGAATATGGTGGCATCGCTTCATTTTGGATGTTGCACGAATCTTCTTCCTGGAACTTTTACTTGGAGCTTCTTATTATGGCTGATGTAATCTTATCCAGGGCTAAGATATAACGGTCTTAACATCTTAAATCAAGTGGCGAGTTATCTTCTTAAGTCTGGGAGTAGGATGCAGACAAGGTAAGGCACATACTCATTCTGGATTCTTCTGAAAAACGTTCAGATTTTATCTATAATTTTTTTGCTAACTGTAGGTTATAATAGAAGCATAATAATAATTGTTCCCTATTCTCTTCTCTTGAGAACCACGTTCTATTTTTTTGCCATACAAGGAATTGAACAAAACATCGTAGTGAGCAATGTGGTTTGCAATACAATATGGGTATGTTTCTTTGGTATTGTTTTTCAAGGAAAATTCTACTGCACGTCGAGCTTTTGATGTATAAAGCATCAACATATGGATCAGCTATTTATGCCGCCTTATCTATCCTGGATTTCACGCAATATCTTGAATTTCATGCAGTATTTGTGTTGCAGCATGCCGGAACCCTTGGCATTATCATTCATGAATGCCCGGAACCCTTGGCATTATCATTCATGAGTGCCCATATCATTTTGAGCTCTTTAATGGCTCTGTCTGAGGATCATATAGAGGTCTTGCACAAAATAATGGCAGAAGGAAGAAATTTCTGCAATCCTATTTAGTCTCCTTAATTTCAGCAAACACGGACTTAGCTCTGGCTGCACATCACTTCTTCCGCTATTCTAAATTGGTAAAAAAAGGTAACACCGCTGACTTGCTTATTGGTTGGCTTTGGTTTTTCTTACATTCTGTTGCACACGCTTGCCATATTCATCACATTTCCATCCACGTATTCTGACCTCTCATAATTTTTTGTGTTTACCGTTCTTGCACAGGCGCAGGTAAATGATGGGTGCTGGTAACATCTGATATTCAGGGGTAGTGTCTCGGTTTTGGTACCTATATATGTTGGCGTGAGTACCGGATACTTGGATACTTGGAAGCCTCTGTACTCCGACCTGCAATGCTGCAATCATTCTAGGGTATATTAATGGGAGCTCTTTGCATAAAATCATGAACTGTTGTGGTATGTTCTCATGCCAATTGAAATAAGTTACATGATTTATATCTATTGCAATGCTTATTTCTATTGGAAGACATTATGTTAAATTATATCATTTCAGTTTTGCTTTTGAAGTGGATAGAATGTCTGCGTGCACAGGTATTATCCTGTTTTGAGATGCCTAAGAGTGGATGTATCCTGTTTTGAGATGCCTAAGAGTGGATGCATATAGAGTAGTAAGTTAGATGCCATTTAACTTCTAAGCTTTGGTCTCTGTTGCCGTTTTTGGCATCTGATTGTTACTCTTAAGTTTGCAGGATGTCTTTCACTTTTGGATCACCATCAAACTTGCAGGCTAAACCTTGAGATTCGAAGTACTGCGATTGATCCTTGCATGCTCTTTTAGTTTTAGTTCATTCATTGTGATCTTTCGTGACTAAGTGCAGATATTAGTTCCCTATTTGTTGTTATTGTAAAGTGATTCATATATGTTTATGGTTGCAGAAATCGTTTTGTTGCTCTTATTCTTTGTAGTTTTAGTACATTCATTTGTGATATTTCGTGACCAAAGTTAGTTCCCTATTTATTGTTATTGTAAAGTGATTCATATATGTTTAAGGCTACAGAAATCATTTTGTTGCTCTCATTCTTTGTCTTTAGGGTCCTTTATTGTACCTTTGTACTTGACAATCCATGCTCTAGAACGTCTTTTCAAAATTTGTGCAGGTAAAGCTCTCACAAAATGATGGCATCTATGGATTCGGGGGAGATAGAGACGTTGCTGCTATTTATACTCTTTTCTCTTACACTTTGTGCTTTTAAGTTGCAATGTTCTTTTTGGTGCAGATTTCCTCCCAGGCTCCAGAGGTCTACTCTATATTGCTGAGTACGTACGATCGTGGACGTACCACAGGAATTATGACCAAGTAAAGGAGACAGCTGCCACTACGCTTGATGTGGTCATGTTACAAAAGAACCAGCAGGCGCCTTGGCATGGGCTCAAACACCCACCCTTCTGCCTTAGTTTTTGGCAATGAGACCTATGAAGGCTTCCTATTGACAAACTCATTGAGAAAGTAGATGGTTTCACTGGAGTTTACCCATGTTATCCTCTTTATTATATAAAAGTAGTCCATGTTAAATTAATCTCTGTCAACTAACTCTGTAATCTTCAGGGCTTAAACATGACATAGTACGACGACTTTAGGAAAAGAAACATAGCTGTGGCATGACTGGTGATGGGGTCAATGATGGGGTCAATGATGCTCCTGCTCTTAAAAGGGCAGACATTGGGATTGTTGTGGATGATGCCACAAATGCTGCCAGAAGTGCATTGATCCAGCTTGGACTTAGTGGCATCATAAGTGCAGTTTTGAGCAGCAAGGCAATCTAACAAAGGATGGAAAACTACATTGTAGGCTTTTAGTACTGGCTTTATCTTTATTTTCGTTATGAAATAGATGCTAAGCTGCAGATGTCTTCAGATACATGTTGTGTGTATCGTGAGAATTGTGGTAAATTGAGTCTTTAAGTCAATGATTATGATTATGATTGCAAACGGCTACGGACTTCTTTGCCTTCAGGCTTAATCTGGTCATAAGTCCACTTAGGCAGCTCGGATACATCTGTAACTCAAACCTTCGAGTTCTGTAGTAGCTAGAAAGAAATCCGATAGTTGCTTTTGCTTCCTAAATCATTTTGAATAAGGATTATGCCAGGTGAGAAAGGAGAACAACAAATAGTTTACAGCCACTCTTATTATGTGGCATTTCATTTCAACATGCCTAATCGATTAATATTACTTTTCTAATCATTCAGTAATCGCATATTGTCATTCTACAATTAATAAAAAGAGAACATGGAAGAATATATAAAAAAAAGACACAAGCACAATGTCATGTTAGATGCCAAATTTGGCTATTACAAACTCCACGAGTGTGTAATAGCATACAATTATTAAAAATTCTCAGGGATGCGCAGATCGATGGCTGCATATGAAACGTTAGGACGATGGCAATATTGCTCATATGAAACATTAGAAGGACGATGGCAATATAGCTCATATCAGTTTTCACCTCATATATATATCTTGATACGTGGGGATTCATGCCTCCTCTACACACCACACATTTAGGTTTAGTCACATTTAGGTTTAGTCACCATGAATGCATAGAGCGCCAGTTCATCTAGACAAAGAGCAAATCGAGCTATGTGGGATGTATCTCTAGCATAATATGTTGTTGCTAAAGCCCGGCAACGTCGGGCACCGTTACTAGTCTACATAATAAACAATTTTATCAACTTAAATATAGTGAATAACCATGTATTTTTTTATATTTAGAAGTGGTTGCTATTGCATAATCTTGAAGTTGTGACGCTCCCCAATCCTATACGATGCTCCCATAGACAGGAAATCGCCCTTCCCAGCAACATAACTACTGGGTCGGGCCCTCCGTCTAACCCGGATCACTTGTGATTGCCCAAGTGTCCGAGTGAAGGACACGAAGGTGTCATTGGCCCCATTCCTCCACTGAAATATCCTATACGGCAGAAGCGTCCATACATGTTAGCACAAGCCACAATACATATAAATAATATGCCACCTCAAGGGGTGGCCCCTCCATCATCAATGCAAACATCAACATACATCGAATAATGTTCAGAATAATGTTCACAATACATCATAAAATAAGGCTCTACCCTGGGCTCAAACTCATGGGGCTGACTGACGATCAGGGTCTCATCATAACAACAGACGAAATCATGACAATGGCGTTGGCTAGCATAGAACATTAGCTAGGGTAGTTCACTCCATCTGCCCCTCCTGTGCATACTTTGCAGATAGGCTGAGACGTGTTATGGTGTGATTATAGCCTTCCAGAGACGTAATCTCATGGAGTCACCCTACGAAACTACTCCAGGTTACATCTCCCCTGGTCCGATGAGGCAGGAATGGGACGAATCCCCTCCAGGACATAATAGTTCCACGGGTGTGCTAGAGAATACCCCCGTCGTCCATGACATCGCGGCACTATCCTTACCCGACTGAACCCCCCAAAATCCATAGGTTAGGCCTTCACCAGCACCTATCGAGCCGGGGATGACACTTGCGACCCAGGAGGTGTCGAACCCATATCTGGCCCACACGCAGTGATCGAGTATAAGCCTAGCACACTATAGTGGCCCCAGTAGCCACGCTCAGCAAGGCCCCACCCCCACTTATCTATTATGCCCATTTTTTGGTGCTAAATCACATCATAATACCTACAGCCCGGTGGGCTCTATGCACAGGCTGCATTTATTGGGATTTTACGGGGTTCTAGCTAGGAGCATCTACTACAATTCTAGAGGCTCCTTTAGGTCTCTACCATCCCTTATTCCATAAGCACAAAAGGAGCAGCAAAGAACTACCATTAATCCATTCATAACCTCAATTGCTCAAAACATACGAACTAATCATCCATCTGGACAATCAAGGTCAGATCCTAGCTAGAAATACAAGCTATCTAGCCTACTAATCGATATCCTCTCTAGAACCGTTAGCTGGAAGGGTCTCCATCATCTTGGTGACTATGGCTGCTGCTTCTCCTTCTCTAAGCTCCCCCAAATCGATTTGGGGCAAATTGATGAAGAAGCCCCAATTTGATTAGGTCTATATTTGGCAGGTTCCTTCACCCCATCGATTTGGGCCAAGTGTCAATTCTAAATTAGTTATTATTAACTAATTTAGTATTTTAGCCCTTGTTAATGCTAATTAGACTAGGTTAAATCCTAAATTCGAATTAGGATTTAGGGTTAGGTTTCCCCCTTATTTAATAATGAAGGATTAGGTTTCCCCATTAATCATTAATGTTCAATTAACATAGCTAATGTTAATATAGCTTAAGTTAACGCAATGTACCCCATAGGGTATGGCGACGACTCGTGACTTGTCGTATATTATACATTACTTGTATCCATACAAGGCGTATAATAGACAGGAACGTCACATTATGAATATAGCTATATTGCTATGTCAAGCAAGCATATATGTTTTTAGACTTTCGAGTGGCTTAGCCATGTTGTTATTCATCCCAGAATAACAAGTCATCGCACATCAATGTTGGAAAGATCTGATAGCAGGAAATACCACGCTAATGGTGATATGAAAGATGTTGACCTCAACATTCAGTTGATATTAATGACAGATGCATGACTGTACCGAAGACATTTAGGAAAAGGAGTAAAAGGTTCCTGACAAAACGTTGAACATAAGGATAATGACATGTCGATATGTACACATGCTGACTTAGGTATGAATGCCAAAGATGGAACGCTCTAGGATAATGCATAATAATTATATGTCCATGTGTAACGCAGAAGAGGCGAATTAGACACTAAGTTCAAGTCCCGATAAGAATCAAGACGAGGCCTATAGAGTATAAGGGTAAGATGTTGACCGCAACATATGGTTTATGCTAATGAAAATGTGGACGAAGATACATAACACGTTCATAAATGTCGGAAGGCATGTTATTTGACACGGGAGAGAACATATAATAATATGCTTGTAGATGAGTATACTGGATTAGGTATTGATTCCAAGAGATGACATTTAAGTTATCTCAATTATTTGGATCGAACTATTTCCAAGGGTTATGATAGGGCCATGAAAAAGAGAATGAGGGCGACTCTTATAATTATACCCCGACGTATAACCCCAGGCTAGAACATATTAAATTTAAGTCCCAGTATAAATAAGGAAGAGGTATGTAGAATAAAAGCTATTACATACACCAACGGTCGATTTGTGTCTGACATTACCTCATTGACGATTGAGCAATGTTTATCATAAATAGAGATGTGAGGACCCATTGACTTGAGGGACAAACTTCTCATGGTTACAACTTTATGTACCGTAACCTAAGAAGTTGAGAGCTATAGGGGTGTTCTAGAGGATATTAATTATCCTAGATAGAGAAGCCATCAAAGATAGTTGACCAGATTAAGAGGACAATATAGATACAAAAGGGCAAAGATGACATATTAGTCATATCCCCATCAAGGTGACATATGAATTTAAGTGTGTATAGAGTCTAGGAAGCGAGATTATAAGAAATACAACAAGTTTCTAAGAATACTCTAGGCATCGGAAAAAATATCACATGGACAAGCTAAGCAGGTGTGTAAAATTATCCCACGGACGTGAATTCTATATGGGGACCCATAACCTTGAAGTATAAACTTCAAAGCTGGGTGACAACTTAAGAACTAGGTACTATGATCCAAGAAAATTGGGGTCTCTTAGGGGTGCTCTTTAGAGAAGAGTAGGGGTCAAAATGACAAAAAGGCCATTCGAATTGGCCAATAAGACTTAAAGAACTATGTAAAAGAAATATAACCTATAGATATAAGTAGGAATGGAACTACTAAAGTTCAACCAGAGCATGTTTGGCGCCTCGGTAAAAGGTTTGTCTTGGATGCAAGAGGTAGGTGGCTATGGCAAGTGAAGCTCCGAGTTCGGTGGCTATGGCAGGTGAACTCCAAGTTCGGTGGCTATGGCGGACGTCCGAATCTAAGAAGTTATGAAAAAAAGTTAGAAAAGAAATTCTCCCCCCCCCCTTTTTTTTTTAAATATTATTATTATTATTATTATTTTTTTCTAAGAGCGCCGGGAAGAGGGGGCAACTCTGGCGCACTCCAATACTACTATTGACAGACTGCCCCGATGATGTCAGACGGCCTGAGCATGCCTCATGTAACTTGTATATTGCATTTTGCAAGTCAATAGGGCTCCCCAACTGCCTCAATCTGTCCCACAACTTGTCCCTAGGCACAATGTCAAAAGCTTTTGCAAAATCCACAAAGCAACAGTACATGTCTTGGCGACGATTTCTGCTATCTTCAATCAGGGTTCTCGGAGTGAAGATATGATCAATGGTGGAGTGTTTGGGCCAAAAACCTGCCTGTGTGAGAGCACGTACCTCCACATCCTCTACCCATATTGTCAACTGTTGCTCTAGGATGCAAGCCAATAATTTTGCAAAGAGGAAGTAGACCATGATTGTGCGATAGTTGGCTGACCAATGAGGGGTCACCCGCCCAGCTAACTATTGCTTTTTAAATGATCGTAAGCTATGTGGACCAGCAATGGGAATCAAACATAACAGTCTATATTTACTTTTCATAAGCATAGCTTTTCATATTTGTTCTTCATTCTTTTTGCATTGCTTACACACCTTGGGAAATTTGAAAATACGAATTTTGAGGTTATATGCAATGCATATGTTTATAAAATATATAGAACATATAATAGAACAGGCACTAGAAAGCTTACTCTATCTATCTTTCTAAACCTCAAGATCATGAGCATTAGTTATTTTTAATAAATAGAGTAGCTCCCGAGGTACTTATATCCCGCAATTGAACTTAAGATCGATTAACATGAGGGAGTTATTGATTTTAAAATGAATCTGGACTAGTAATGGTCCCAGGTTTATGCACTTTTCTTAATTTCTTGAGAACAAATGCTATGCTCTTTCTTAATGTTTGTTTTTGGGGTGATTGCATATTGTGGTAACCTTTTATAATATGATTTTTTGGAGAATGACCTTGAATTATTTTACTCCTATGTATAAAGAAGTTATCACTTGTACTCGAAATAATAAAATAGAACTAAAACTTCGACATCAAGGCTAATAGACATTTTTTTTGGATAAAACAAGTTGTCTACTACTTATTTCAAAATTTTAGGTCAAAATTCATTTCCCTACAAAATTTAGAGATTTAATTTGGGAACAGCTTTCTAAGAACCAGTATTTGATTCACAACAGATGAACAACAATTTTGACCCTGTCATGTTCGAATAACCGTATATCCCTTCTCGGACCTCGGATTAAGGTGTAGTTTTTTATGTCTTAATCTCTAACTTTTGAAGAAAAACACAAAAATGAGGAAACAAATCATAAAAATGCTCTTATCCAGACAGTTTTGCTTTATCTGAACATGAAGAAAAATGGACGACCCCCTTGGCTTTACTTAAGCGTAACTCTCAAGAATGGGGACCGATAGATTTGTAGGTATTTTTCCTGTGCAACATGATTGCCATATACTAACATGTAGGAAGGGTTTGATTGAATGTCGAACCTTTGAATTTATATGAATTGGATCCCCTAGCATAGCAACTACTATGCAACTCAATTCCAGGATTACATGGGGCGGCAATCGAAGCAAGGTGATCAGATGAAAACTCCAGAGGCATTGGACTGCCAGATGGGGATTCACTAGCACAGGAAGGAGTTGGACGGCTTAATGGCTTCCGACGACCCAAATCCCTTATGACAAAAGTTGGCAACATTGTATCGCAGTCGTGCACGCGGGATCGCCAAGATCTGTTTCCTGGGTTGATTTTGGAGCATAGTAACCCATGAGCCTCTATGCTTTGTCATCTGTCCGAGGGATACCGAGGGGTCAGGTTTGGTATGTGTAATTTTCGGAGAAAAGTATCGCAATGGTCAGATTCTGGACTCTGATATTGTAAAGAATGGCTTAAATTCACGTGGGTTCGTGATGGTGATAATGTTGCCGCAGGCACCTTGGTATGGGTCTGCCATGGCAGAGGCGGTGATGAGGCTGGAGGATAATATCCCCTAGTCACGTTTTCGGAGTGGAGTCTCACATGGTAGAATATTCGTGCTTCAACATTGCAGCTTTGAGATCTCCAAGAACAGATGCACAAGGGTGCGATCTCGTTTGTAAGAGTACATCAAGGACGGGGCATTGTTCCTCAATTAATGGCTAGAATGCACAATGAGGAAAGCGGACTGGGCTAAAGTCGGGGGAGGATCAGGTGTCAGGTACAAATAAACAAAGGGTGGAGGAAACGAAACCAGCTATGG